>PVIH01007887.1:0-35031 GCA_004025045.1 Sigmodon hispidus
CTGCTCCTCCTCCTGCTCCTCCTCCTCCTCCTGCTCCTCCTCCTCCTGCTCCTCCTCCTCCTGCTCCTGCTCCTCCTCCTGCTCCTCCTCCTCCTCCCTCTCCTCCTCCTCATGCTGGCTTGCAGGCTGCAGGGACTGTTCAGAGAGAGAAATGGAGCAGCCTGTTCATTTAGCTCCCAGTGTCTACATGGGACAGAAATTTCCGTGAGGAAATGCCAGCTGTACTCACTCAGGATAACACTTAGAAAAGGGGGAGTACCTTGAATAAGGATATACAGGGATGGAAAAAAAAAATTCAGAGGGAAAGATGAACACAAAGAAAATATATGTGTAGCAATCTTATTTGTATTTCATCCCTTGATAAGCCATGCTTATGATTCTTATCCTCTGTATAGTTATTGTTAACTCTTCCACATTTTAAATTCTTTTTTTTACTGTGTTTTTTTTGATAAATACAAAATAAAGAAGGAAAAAAAAAAAAGAAAAGGGGGAGCATACAGTGTGCCCCCAGATTCTTGAGAAGTACAGTTTTGCCTGTTACATATCCGGAGTGTTCCTCTGTATAATTAAAACATCTATTTTATATCAGAGCTAATGTAGAGGACTATGAAACCAGCTGCCATTTTGAATCAGTGGCTTCTGTTAAATTTCTCTTTTTAGGGCTAAATAATCAATAACAGATGGTTGCTGGGTTAGTTCAGGCTTCAGATCAACATCTCTCCCCCCCAGTTTCTCTTTAAATGTCAGGTGAAGAAATGATACGCCATTATTTCCCCCTTTCCTCCCTAAACAGTCATGTATTGGTGCACACGTGTGCATGTGTACATCATTATAATCAAACCAGCATTGTTGGGGATGAAGCCAGAAAGCCTTTTGTTTTGGAAAAGTAAATGAGCCAAACAAGAAACAGCCTTAAAAGGCCAGGCCATGCATTGTACATTTGAAGACACTGGCGTAATTTTTCTTTTCTATGTACTTTCTTTTAAAATATAATTGGAATTTTTTCCTGGCAGAATGTTTGCCCTTTGGATCCAGGGTTATTTTGTAAATAGCTTTGTGATTAAAGCATTAAAAAACAAAATCACTGACGGCCATCACGTGCCCTCAGCTCCTGCAAATGATTATTTCTGCCTCGGTGTCAGTTCTGGGCCTCCCCACACAGCTTACAAGTGGGACTCTGAAGCTCTGCCTGTTCATCTCAGATGTCTGAGGCCAGGGCTTGGCTGCCTATGATCTAATTAGGAAGCTCCCTGCCCCACACTCTTCAGATGATACATTTACAGCCTAAGCCCGAAAATAAGTCCATGATTCTAAAACTTCCTTGGCACCTTGTGGACCTCTGAAAACACAGGGGTCTGGGTCTGACTCCAGAGTTTGTGATACAGTTGATAGAGCAGAGCCTGGGCAAGAGCCTGAGGATGCACACTTTCAACAAATTCCCTAGCAACACAAATTCCCTAGCAACACTGTTGCTACTGGTCCCAGTGGCACATCCTCAGTGTGCTCACCTAGGTGGTCTTTATCCACATCACTCCTCTATGCAGGGCTGGCTGGAGCATCTAAGGACAATTCCGTTCTGTTCCTGAGCATTCCTCCTTGTGTCCGAAAAGGAGATGAAGTTCATTTCTTCTAGTTTTACCAAACTCTATGTCTTTAGAAACAAAATAATCGGGGGTTGGAGAGATGGCTCAGTGGTTAAAGAGTGTTGATTGGTCTTCCAGGGGACCTGGGTTCAATTCCCAGCACCTATATGGCAGCTCACAACTGTCTATAACTCTAGTTCCAGGGGATTTGACAACCTCACACAGACATACATGCAGACAAAACACCAATGCACATGAAATAAAATAACTATATATGTGTGTGTGTATATTTATATATGTGTGTGTGTATATATATATGCACACACATATATAATTATTTTATGAATAATTATATGAATGAGAACCTTAAAAGAAACAAAATAATCACTGTTTATTTTCAGACACTAAAACTTGCTTGTTAAAACATGGAATGTGCTTCTCTGTTTTTTTATACAAAACTTTTATTTTTTCTACCGATGGCATTGTCCCATTCAACTACCTTTCACTTACAATAAGGAAATCCGATACAGCCCAAAAGGAATTTTTGCCTTCCTGAGTCAACTAAAATTGTTTTGTGTTTCATTCGTAGGCAGTTTGCTTGACTTCTTAAAAGATGGTGAAGGGAGAGCTCTGAAACTGCCGAACCTTGTCGACATGGCAGCACAGGTATGCGAGGACAGCCGGATCCAGGCCGCAGCTGTGTCGATGTGGACACGCGAGGCGCTGTGTGACAGCTGTACCCCCTTCCCTGGCTTTCCACAGGTCGCTGCAGGAATGGCTTACATCGAACGAATGAATTACATCCACAGAGATCTGCGATCAGCAAACATTCTCGTGGGGAATGGACTCATTTGCAAGATTGCTGACTTCGGATTGGCTCGGTTGATTGAAGACAATGAGTACACAGCAAGACAAGGTAAGAAATTCTGAGACCAAGGCTCCTGGTTGCATTTTTGCTCCACACAGCCTTCTCCTTACCTTGACTTCTTCCAGCTGCCCCCCCCCCGTCCTTTTTTTTCTCTGATCTGGCTAGAGTATGACAGGTCTCAGGTGGGGACCAAGGGTCCCAGTAGATAGGTGCAGCCCTGGTTTGATGAGTGGGTGTCTGCTCCCGTGGTCTACCTGCATTTCTGGAAGTGTCAAGGTCCACAGTGCTCTGCTTTTGGAGAAGGAATGCTCTAGGAAGTTCAAGTTCATTTCCAGCCAGTCATGTCCCAGCAGATAGCAGGTGGCACTCCTAAGGAGCGATTTTAACAACAGTCTTTTACAAAGGAGCAGACAGGGTTTCAGAACATTTGAGAGCACAGTATCCTGTCTGAGCGCTATCGGGGCAGCCAAAGTTTGGAAGGCAACAGGAGTGGTTAGCAGTAGGTAAGGGCCCCTCTTAATAGAGAGCAGCACATGGAGGCTGATCCTGACCTCACCTCACAGCTGCTTCCAGGACCCGACCAGGCCAGCCTGAGACCGAAGCCTAGAGGAAGCCTCTTGAGCTCAGAGCAAAGCAGTGAAGGGAAAGAAAGGGGGGGAGGGGCTGGAAGGTGGCTGCTCTTTATCTGCCTCTACCCAGTCCTACAAAAACTCAGGGACAGCCCACTGGGGTGACTGATGCCAGGAAGGCATTCCCAGGGCTGTTTCCTTCCTCCTGGTTGGACACATGTCCAAGTGTGGAACAAAGTGAGGAGGCCTCCATGCACTTTAGTGTCTGGAACTCAGCGAGGGTGAATTTCATTGATGAAATTAACCAAAGCCTGGTCACCTGAGCCAGGCGGAGCAGTAACTGGAATTATTGTAGGATGGTACTTTCTATAATTTTAGAATAAGTAATAGCATTCCATTCATTGCTAGAACCTTCTTTTTCTAGTTCTCTTTTCCTTTTTTTATGCCAATTTTTTTTCTGTTTTTGTTTGACTCAGAATGGAAGTGTGATAAGGGGAAATGTCAGACTGAGCTTCTGCCTGGTTATACACACTGGCCAAGCGCGCCATTACATGTTGGTCATTCAGCTCAGCTATTTAAATTTCTCAAACATGGCATTTCTTGTCCTAGAGCATAAAGCCCACATAGTGAGCCTCCTCATAGGAGCACGTACACACATACGCACACATAAAATTAGGCTGTATCTCGAAGCAGAGAGGAATGCCTACATGATTTTTGTGATGTGGTATGCCAAGAGGCTCTAAGTGAATGTGAGCAGAGCCGTGGCCCTGAGGGAGAGCAGGTGAAGGTGGACAACCTGAATAATCGATTTAGAAAATGACTCCTTGAGTACTTTCAGAAATGACTCCAGTAAAACCCAGGAGCTTCTTTCAGTGTGTGAGAGAGTCTGGGTGGCAGCGGGAGCATCGAAAGACTGTTGTCTCACTTTTAACCAGACTTTGGACTCTGCAGAGCCTGTAGTTAACATCCTTGATCCATTTATAAATGAGAAGGTGGCAGGGCCAGGAGCCAGCAGATGCTCACAGAGGTACTGTGGGAAGGGCTTGGGCACATAAGTCATGCATCACTCATTAGGGTACCTAAAACTGTGGCCTTAAATGACATGGCACCTCTCATGTCAACTTCTGCTTCTGCACAGCACCTTCTCAGCCTGGCCATGCAGTCTTTCCTTCTACTTCCTCCTCAGGACTGCCTTTCTGCTCCGCCCCCATCACATCCCGGCCATCTCAGCCTTTCCCAGGACTAGCCTTAAGCCTTGGTTCAACACTCCTTTGACTTGAATGTTACTTCTTCCCTTCCCTCTGCTAAACCAATCACTGGGACGGGATAAGAAAGACTCAGATGACCTGGACTATGGAAGGACATACAGGTAGTCCATGATGTCTTGAAGCAGAGAACAAGGAAAGGCCGGGGCAGCGTAGAGCTGGAACTGCCTGACTTTCAAGGGACAGGAAATAGACTGAGGAAGTTAGCAGAGGCGTTTGTCCGAAGTCACAAAGCTCACAAGTAGAAGACCAGGGTTTAAAAACAGTGAAGGCATGCTCTAGAGTAGTGTCCACTGTCTCTCCCCAAGACAGTGAATCAGAGAGCAGTGTGTAAAGATGGAGAGAATTAGTCATAAGTCCTATTTCCACTTTATTTTATGGAAAAAGCCTTAAGGGGCAAACTCACATGTGTCACGAGACTAGAGAGAGTTTCATTTTCCAGCCTTGGATAGCCCAGTTGTTCCTACAATTCCTCCACTGGGTCTGTCCTGCCCTGGCCTTTCCACAACGTAGAAAGGTCCAGTATGCATTTGCCAATGTATTCTGCAGATGGCATGTGTGCTGCATGTCAACATTCCTGCCAGGGATTAATCAGCTCCTCTAGGCAGCTGGTCCATGTGCCTAATAATATTTGCAAGTTGGGTTTTATGTCACCCGCAGGCCACAGCCGTGCCGCATCTTGATTACGGGAGTGTAGGCAGGGTTCTGAAACGTGCCAAATGTAGCTATTTTAAGACCATGAATGACAATTGTTTGCAAAACAGTTGTGAGTTTCCCATCTCAGGGTGTTCTAAAATGTCTGTCACCACACAGAGACACACCAGGCAAGAAGGTATGACAGCACAGGGCACAAACACCACTGCAGTGTGCAGCCCCGGTAAATCGTTCATGTGTGATGTTGCCTCCTGTAAGGCCCACACTCACTCCTACCTACCCTGGCTTGTGAGCAGAGGCCTGCTATCAAAGAGATCAGGGCCAGCACCCATGAAGGTGACCCTCCACCCCTCCACTGGCAGCATTCTAGAAGCAACTAGAAACATTTGGGATTCCTCATAGTTACCTGGACATCTCACACTTAGAGCAGGTTCCGTTTTAGTCATAAGTTCAACACTGCATTCTGTCCATCTGGAGTCTCTTAAATAATTCATGTCAGGTATTTGGATGCCTTGTTTATAATAGGAACTTGGCTCAAAGTTGATATGAAAACACCAAGCCAAAGCAAAGGCTTGTACTGTGTAATCTCGGCTACTCCTAGGGCTGAGGAGGGAGGCTTTCTTCAGCCCAGGAACTTGAAGGGGGGGGCCTAGCTTGAGGAGGGACTCAGAAACATCAGAGTCGAGCAGTGAAGCCCAGCAGCACCATCCACTGGCCCGGGGCCCTGGGCAAGCTGTTTTATTCTTCCACGGGGTGATGCTTATCTTTAAATAAAGATGCATCTTAGCTGTTGTGTGTGTTCTTCAGAGTTTAACCAGCCTCAGCTTGTGGGAACTGGTCAGTTCACTGCTGTTCTTGTTTCTGCCTTACCCAGGACAAAGCTGCTGGGAAATAAGTGGGTGGGCTGCAGTTACCTAGAAAGACCCAGTTACCATGCAGGAAAAAGACCATTCCCAGGAGGCAGTTGTGCATTGCGGGTAGGGTAGATTTGGCAATAGCAGCGATGAGGGAACATCTGGGGGCTCTTAACTTCAGAGATGAGAATGCACCTGAGCTGGGATCTGCTGCATCTAAGTCTCCATGCTGGTGCATCTAGACCCAGGGAGGCCAGCTGGGGTGTCCTCACCTTTGCCACTCCACAGCTAGGTGCCCTAGCTCTCCTCCTTTTCTGTCACCTCCACCTTCCCCTGTGCCTGACTAACAGGCCCCCCTCTATCTATCCCTGTTCCCTGGATCCTTCCAGAAGTTTCCATAACCCGTACCTAGGCCCAGGGCAGTGAGACACACCCTTCTTTCCCCTGTCACAGCCCCTTGACCATCTGTTCCTTGTCAGAGAAATGAGAATGGGTAGGAGAATTCTCCACAGACTTTGTCTTTCTTCCTGAGCTCTCAAGCAGCTGAGGACTGGATAATGTCGACTTGAACCTAGCACACTATGAACCTGGCTCATGTTTAGCAATGACTTGGTCTTGTGGACACAATTTTTCCTTCATTTTAAGTTCATGCAGTAAAATGAACAAGTCTGACATGCCACTGAGTATATTTTTACATATATGCGTAGTCCTAAAACCACCTCACAGAGGAAGACAGACCTGGGAAGACCATTTCATCCCACCCTCCCCCCAGAGAGGGCTGTGTTTTCTCTTTCGCTGTAGATTCATTCTGCCTGAAAGGGAAGTCCATGAACTGAAAGGGAGCCCTAACTCCACAGATCCTGTTTTTCAGTAGCCTACCGCTTTTAGGAACTGCATCATCTAGCCATGGCATACTGCTTGATTCCTTCATTATGTCATGACACTCTTGCTTCCTGTGACAGTTCTTAGCTTCTCACAACAGACTAATATTCCACTGAGACACACACACACAAACACACATACACACACACACAGCTAACCCATCACTGTGCTGAGGAATAGTAGTACTGATTCTACCTGGGATCATTACAGATGAAGTTGTTGCGTAGGAAACCCACCCACCGCATCTCCTGGGTATCTGCCCTGTTGGAAGGGCTGGTCATGGGCAGTCACTGCCTCATAGAGTAGGAACAGATTTAAAAGCCAGATGCAGTTATGTCACTTACCCGGGTTAGAAGCTAGAACCCCTAAGATTAAATCACCTCTGTCACTGGCAAGCAGGGGAGCCACAAGCAAACCAGCTCCTTTTGTGCCTCCTTTTAATCCTCTGTAAAATAGATAGTAATAGTAACTACTGCACATGAGTATTACGAGAAGTAAGCAATATATAAAAAAGCTTTGAGGGTGGCAAAATAAGAACAATTATTTTTATAACCTTAACATTTTGTGGTTGAAATGTTTTCTGTAGAAAATGTTTTTTATTAAACAGTACCTCACAGAAAAAGAAACCATTAGTATTTCAATAGAAGAAAAGAACTTGTAAGATCACACATGTACACACATGCATGCACATGCACACAGACAGATAGATGGAAGTTAGATAAATAGGTATGTGTGTGTGTATGTGTGTGTGTGCGCACACATACACACATCATCATTTATAGCCTAGACAGTCAGTTTTATCTGGACAAGCATCCTGCTTCTATCCACGTGTCCCATAGGACCCTCTGAACTCAGCTGTCAGTCTTCAGCCTCAGCCATTCTTTGTCTTGTGCAGACCGTCATTCTTTCATCCTGTTAGGAACTATCCACGGTTGGTCATGGTGGTGCACGTCTTTAATTCCAGTGCTGGGAAGACAGAGGCAGGCAGAACCCTGTGAATTTGAGGCCAATCTGGTCTACATAATGAATCCAGGACAGTCAGGGCTATGTAGAGAGACTGCCTCTAAAAAACAACAAGGAGGAGGAAGAGAAAGAAAAGGTCTGTCCATGGCCCCACGCTGCAAGCATATGCTTTTTATTTTATATATATGAATATATGTATTTTATGTAAATCTATCCATATATAAACGTGCTGTGTTTGATGTCAGGTGGACATGCTTGGCAACTGTACATATCAGCACATGTGCACATGGATGCTAACATTCATGGACCCTAGGTAGCAGTTCTTCTGGACATCACTAAAACAGGTCATGCTGCTCCTCTATGGGGATGTTGGACTGAAACCTGGAATGTAGCCCTCATGAGCACGGAGCACTTATGAAATGCCACTGTTCATGTGTAGCAGTGGAAATAGCTGTGGCCACTGCCCTTCTCCTCAGACATGCTTTTCTGCTCTCTAAGCTGCGTGCACAGGGTTTCCAGAAAATCAAGTACTATAATTTCGGCAAGAACCCCCAGAAAGGGCTGTTTGTTTTGTCGGTGTTAGCTGCACACTGTGAGCTTGTCTTTGGGGAATCTTGGGATCTGGATGGGCCTGTGTTCAGATGCTAACTCCACCTTCATCCAGACCTTCGGTTCCTGTGAGCCACCTGTTGGTGGCCGTGGGCTCGGAAAGACAGAAGCGATCTGGTATCATTACTTCTCATTGCTACCCACAGCACTTCTCTTTCCTCAGACCTTGCTTCTTCTTTCTTTGTATTCCCTGCTCTGCTCCAAGAGATGGCAAGGCTGAGTCAGCTAAGAGCATGACCTATAAAGTCCAACTATCATAGTGTGAATCCTGGCATCACTGCTGATCTGCTCAAAGTACCTTAAGCCCATCTTCTGAAAACAAGCAGAACTGTGAGCCCAGCCTGTGAATCAGTCACCCCTCATCACACTCATCACAGGTGCTACATACAGCTCATCCTTCTCCTGCCCAGCCAGGGCTCCTCCCACATTTGAATCATCATGAAGAGCAGGGACATGGAATTTCTCTGTGGGTTTGGTTAATTGACTGATCTGTTCTAAAACAGTAACCAGATGATCACCTGGGAAGAAAATGTCAACACAGTGTTACCTTTGAGTGTGTGAACTATATGAACAAAACAAGCAGACAGGGGCATTTAGAACTTTGGGCAAGACCACTGGGTTGTGTATTAAGTAGGAGAAGAAAAATGTGTCTGTTCAAATACTCCCAGTATTGAGAATTTAAATTGAATAGATTATTGTCTGGAGTAAAATTCACATATAAATTAGACTACAAAGAATTCATAATTGTTACAGTTTTCATGTTCATTATTTCACGTTAAGAATTGTTACTGAATAAATTAACACATTCCTTCTTGGAGAATATATTTTAGAAAGATTTGTTACTTTAATAACTCTTTGTGTATTAGAAATCCCAGATGCCTGTGCTAATTAAATATAATCAGATTTTGGATTCAAAAAGCACAGTAGCCATTTAGCACAAACAAGCAGGCAGCTAGGTTGGCAGACACAGCCAGGAAGGACCTGTTTCTTTTAGATTTCCAGTTTCACCATGCAGAACTGCGAACCCAATTCCTGTCTTCCCTTTGTTACAATGACTGGGGATTATTAGACTCAGGGCTCCCGCCTTCCAGCTCAAGGGCTCCAGCAGAATTATTAATCAGCTGCTGGAGAGGCCCCTGTAATCCAGTGGCAGATCAAGGCTGATCTCGCCATGAGATGCCCTCCCTCTGTCCCCTTCAGCGATGAATTTCTCGTTCTCTGTCAACAACGGCATCACCGTTCCCACACTGTGCTGTGACCTGAACAGCAAATGTCAGCAGAGAAGGAGGGCGGGGTGGGATAGAGCCCTGATAACTGCTGAATTTAATCAAATTCTTTCCTTGCTAGAGAAGTGGATCATCTTCTAACCAAAAGCAAACCTCTTCCCGATCCAAGCCATTGTTTCGAGTAGTAGGCAGGAGATCACTTGTTCTCCAGCAGAGCTGTAAAAAGCTACAGTGAAATGACCAGGCCACACCACCCCCAGACCCACGTGGGCAGTTTATTATCCCCAGAGCTGCCACAGGCCGTGTGTTCATCCTGATGAGCAGACCTGAGCCAAGCTGCCTGCCTCCCTGAGCCTCCCCAAGCCAGCGAGGGTCTGGCGCACCTCTGTGAGCAGGCAGAAGTCGCCCTCATTTGTATTCTGCCGCCTCAGTCTCTAGGCTTCCTACACTGGTGTTCCTGGGAGGCTCTGCTTTGTTTTCTGCTGAAGCTTCAACCCAGATTAGCAGTCAGGAGAGCTGGTCAGATGCTGGGAAATGGAGAGGGACTGTTGGGAGCATCATTCTCTCCTAGCAAGGATGTGTTGAAAGCTAGATGAAATAAAAGAAAGGGGACTTTAAATCATCCTTTTCTCTCCAGTCCCTTTCAAGATTAAAAATGCTTGCAGAGTTGGGGAGAACTGATTTCTGCCACTTACATCCTTGAACAGCTCTCTGAGTTGGCCCAGAGAATACAGATGGGCCTGATGCCAGCACAGGTCACCAGCGCTGGCTCTCTGAGCACCTTCCTCTATCTGCCCAGCCTCTGGCAGCCCTGCTTTGTGCTCACAAGGGCATCTCCCTCTCCTTTGTGCCGTTTCGGGCAGGGCTGCCTGGCAGTTGTTTATGAATGGTCAGGAGCAAGTCCTCTGTCTGCGCAGCCCACGGTTCTTGGAAATTGTCAGTGAGGAAGCAGATGGTCACCCTCTGTGACTTTAAAGTGTGTAAATAGGAACTGCAGACTGCCATCAAACATCAAAAATGTCTTTTGGCTTCCTTGTTGTGCTCTGCTGGCAGAAGGAACCTTATTTGCATCATCTGGATAACCAAGGACAGGCAGAGCACATGCAGACTGCCTGCAGCTACAAGCCTTTTTCTCCTAACTGAAGGAGGGTGCTGGGCCCAACAAGCTGGTCTCCCCTGGGTTCCAACGGTGTAGCCACTGCCAGATGGAAAGCAGAGAACAGTTTAAAAGACAACCTGAAGTTGTGCTTGTCTTCTGTATATCCGCTCATGCTGCACATCTTTTTAGACTCACATCCATCCAAGCCCCAGCATGATGGACCTGTCCCAGGCTGTATCCTCAGACTGTTCACACTGCCTAGCCCAGCATGACCCGGTGTCACCCAGGCCCCTCTGAGGATGGCTAAATCTGTCTGTGCTCTGCTACATTCCTAGCCCAGTGATGAGCCTGCCAAGATCCCTCTGTGCCCATGCTCACTGCTCGGCTCCTCTGGGAGCTTGCTCACCGTTTCATCCTGAACATTTCTTCCATGGCTTTTTCCCCAACTTTGGATCTGTGCCTAGTTAATCACCCCATAGCTTTGCAGTATGTTCAGGCTCAACTCCTGGCCTCGGGGTCTCTTGGCTTCACTCTTCCCCCCTCTACCAGCATCCCCGGTGAGACAGTAGTGCGCCTCAATCCTCGTCACCTCGTCAGACTCCCTGCCCACTAGCATGCTGAAATTTCAAAGGGAATAATAATATTATTATAGTAATATCCCAATCCACTGTGCCCCTGGATTTTTGTTTATATTTATTCTAAAAACATGATGCTAAACTCATACGAACCTAAAGTGGACATTTTAGCAGACTATGTTACCATGGTAACTGAAAACACTGCATTTATTACTTCAGAGGCATTTGGGAAATTTGAACGTCACCCCTCGGCCTACTATGAGTTTTCTTCTGCCAAGTTTCCCCAGATTTGAAGTTATTGCTTTGTTTGAATCAGCACAGAGTTCCAGGTCAGGTCAGCTTTGCTTGAGGTGCTAACACAGGATGTCCTGGTCTCCTCTCCACCATGTAGTCAGCTTCCTGTTACTGGCATGGTCTGTGGTTTCTTTGATTCTCCAGGGTGACTTTACAGTCAGAATACTACACATTACTAACATTGTATATAATAATTTGTCGAATTTGTACCTTCACCACTGAAGGAGCTTTGGGCAGCTCTTTGAGTCTATCATTAAAACCGATGTTCCTCCTTGGAAATGCTGATAGGGTGCAGACTGTGTTCTGTGGAGTTGCTCTGGCATCCTATACTCTGCCCTGGCTATACTTGCTCTGCGGGCCCAGTTCTTTAGCTGGAGGAGATCCTCTCTCTGAGAGAGTGCAATGGAATAGGCAGCAGAAACAGCCAGTGCTCCACTAAGAGCTAGTGATGTGTGATGGCCCCCGCAAGCTTGTGTTTGCCTTTCTCTCAGGAAAGATCATGGCCACCCCGTATCTCTTCTCTGTTGCTGCCTCTCCCTGCTACTCTCGTTCCCAGTTCACTTCTTTGCTTCCTTCATATTCTTCAAGCCCGACCACACTTTAGTGTCTGTAGGTTTAACCTAGAAGCTGCATTCCTTCAACTGTCTAGAAAGGTCCTACAGGAGGCGCCCTACTCCTGATGGCCTCAGAGCGCCTCACACTGTGCTTGGGGACCTAGTGGACACTTAAGAAATTCTCAGTGGTTGATGGATGAGTGGGGGGTTCTGAATTGCTTCCCTTTTTTTGAAGTCCCGAGGGTTGATGGTGCTGAAGACCTTTGCCAGGGCAGCTCGGTGCCCTGCACATCCATCCAAACGCAGGAGTAGCTGCAGTCTCATAGCTCTGAGCGTTCACCAGGCTCCAGATACTCTCCTGAGTTCCTTATACCTACTGACATCCCAAGTTACAGGCAAGAAAGTGATTTGGCTTTAAAGCCTGAGGGTCTAGATCTCCGAAACTTTTTTCCTTCCATTAACTTGAATCTTTAACAACTTTTAGTATGTATTGAAGCTCCTTTCTCCATGGCCATTCCTGCCCTTCTGGAAGAGCCATTCAGTCCCAGCTCAGGCCATCATTGGCCTCGTTACCACCATCACCACAGAGCATTTTGGGAAAGGCCACTCAGTCCCAGCTCGGGCCATCATTGGCCTTGTTACCACCGTCACTGCCAAGCATTCTCTGTTTCCAGATCTTTCTTTTACTTCCTGCAGAAGGCAGACTCAGACAAAGGTGTTTCTGTGAACATTTGAAGTGCCACTGGTCATTTCTGAGATATAAGTGGAAGGCAGGCCTCCTGGCTGGCTACTAGGCATGTAGCAGTTCCTTTAGTTAGACTGTTACCTGGAGTTGGGATGGGCCACACTGATGTCACTGTGGACAGTCATCTGGTTTTCTCTTAAAATTGAGAGCACCCATCAGCTGGGCTGAGTATTGTGAGAATGAGTTCATTTCCAACGTAAATCAATGGTGAAAAGTTAAGAGTTATATTGTCGGTATTCTCTGTGTTTAGTCTTTAAAAGTCTTAAGAAGATAACAGCCTTGGCCATTGGGTGCTGGATGTATGACTGCTCAAGTTGGCCCTTTTTTCTCTTACCACATCTGGTGAGCAGCTGTGGTTTAACAGATTTAGTGAAAGTACTGTGTGGAACAGTGTAAGTGTAGACTACACCACTTTGGAAAGTCAGTATTGTGCTAAGAAGTTCACATACTGGACAGAGTGCTACACGGTGCCTAAATGTTTGATTCTAGAGACAGTCTCCTGTAGCCTGATGTTTTCAAATAAACACACAGAGAGGCTTACATTAATTACAAACTGTGGTTCAGACTCATTACCAACTAGCTCTTACAACTTAGCTCAACCCATTTTTATTAATTTGTGTATTGACATGTATCTCACAGCTTTACCTGTGTCCCGTGACATCTTGCTTCCCTGGTGGCCAGCAGTGTCTTCCTGACTTCTTCCCCCTGCCTCACTCTGTCCCGCCTTGCCATAGGCCGTAGCAGCTCCTTTATTAACCAGTGGTAGCCACACACATTCACAGCATACAGAAAGACCGTCCCACAGCAGTCTCCCTTTGTCCAGATCCCAGTTCCATCCTTTTACTTGTTCTGCATCGTGTCGTTCTCTGAGCTGAAGAACGGAAATGTTGTTTACACACATAACTCACGTGTTAGAACTGTGGCCCCCTTAGCAAGTACCTGTTACCTGTTCAGTAATGCTAGGAACTCATGTTGCCCAGCATTAAACTGTTGCTTCTGATCAGGCTCATCCCAGAAGACTTCAGGAAAGATAGAGAATGTTTTCAGTAGACAAGTGGAAGGAAAAATGACATTTCAAACATGCTAATACAACAGGAGGAAGTGTAATCCTGCCAGGTGGACGCTGTTACGGGGGAATGCACACTAAGCTAGATTAGCTGTATGTTTGCAATGGGAAGAACCAGAGGTGAATGGCTGTGCAGGTCTCTAGAAACCAGATGGCTGATTTTGATTTGATTTGGTAAGGACCCTCCGGTGTGGTTGAAGAAGGTAAAACAGGAAGCTGTGGTTTAGAGGATTCATTAGAAGGGCACTCAGGTGAGGCTGGGCACCAGGGCAGCAGGACTGAGCAGGGGCAGTGACCAAAGTCTGGCATTGGCAGAGCTTAGCAGGAGAGGGTGGTTTGGAGCAAAGCGAGATGCTGGGGTCACAAGCAAGATGGTGGCCTAGATCTAGAAACTGCAAGAGGAAGAAAAGTCCCCGCTAACCAGAACCATAGTGACCAACCCCAGAGAGTGGAGAATGTGGGCAGTCAGAACAAACACAACAAAGCCAAGAAGTCTGTTTGTATCTAAGAATTGCAAGTAAGAATTAACGATTAGCTTGTAACTCAGTCATGTGGTGAAATTTTCTGCCTACTTGAGAATCTCTTACAATCTCACATGTAGTAAGATAATACAGTGAGCAATAAACTCAGCTTACAGTTGTCATATTGTCGGCAAAGCCAGGGTACCCTTTAGGCTTTGTCCTATAGGTATTTGGAAATAAAGATCCAAGACTTCAAATAAGAAACACTGAATGTGCTCCCCCCCACCCACACACACAGACACACACAGACACACACAGAAGGCCATGCTAGAAACAAGAGAGAAATGTCCAAAGGAATAACAGAAAGAAGGGTCTGGAACACTGAGGACGCTCTGCCACTCTGTGGTTAGAGTGAGGATGAAAAGGGTGGCCGCTGGATGTTGTAAGTAGAGCATGATGCTAGGTCTGCGGGGAAAACTCCAGACCTGCTTACGGCAGCAAGTCGGGAGCATGTCACCTCTGCAGCAGAGAGGTGGGGTAGGGCTGCTCTTATGGACAAACTTTGATAATGAGTAAAACCCACACTTCCTTTCTCTGAAGTGAAGCACAGGTGATTGTTGACTCTGCTTCAGATGAAGAGGCCAGAACCCTGGGACCTGGAAATGACTGTTCCCACTTTGTCTTGCTGTAGCTACTCCAGAGTCTCATGTTCTCCATTTTCCTGCTAACAGAACTACTGCCCGTCACAGCAGCATCCTGTGAACTGGCCTCGTGTTCCTATCAAAACAGGGCTGGTGCTCCCTCTACAAAGGGTCTCTGAGTACCCTGTTTTGGGATTAAAATGTAGATTTTGAAAGTGTTCTTAACTATCATTGGTGTGGGCATATGCCTTTCTGTTGTAGTTTGCAATTGTTAGGCCCTTAAACAGCTCTAAAGATGCTGACAGATGTGACTGACACTGGTGTTGTCACCAAGAACAAGGGGAAGGTACCCCGAGGCAAGAGACCAAATCAGTTGCCCATTAGAGACCACAGCTAGTCAGCGTGAAGGGGAGCTCTAGAAGCCTAATCCACTGCCCAGCTGTCTCTGTCATCCAGCTGGTTCTCTCAGGGGTCTCCCTATGTCCTGGACACCCCAGGCTCTGACTGGGGACAGTCATCCAGAAGACATGTCCAACCCTCAGGAGCAGCACCTCCATCAGGAGGCGACACTTCTGACAGCCCATGCGTTCATCACACTTCAAGCCATAACAACTCCAGAACTAGGCTGCTGTAGCCGCGTGTAGCTTTGAACCTTTCTAAGTGTTACTGTTGAGGTGGAGGGTCTTTGGGCAAGTGACACTTGGGCTGAGAGCAGAGAGGCTGGAGTTAGTCACAGGGTGGCAGTGGACGAGACTTCTTCTGTCTGGGAGTTCCTCCCTCCAAGTCTCTTAAGCTTGGCCCATTTAATCATTTGCTGCCCCCAGAGCTGTGTGGAGCTGTGTAGGTGGTATTACCTGTGACCTTGGACAGACCATTCTCAGATTTACATCTTACATCCTGCACAGCATATGAAAAGACACCAGGCAGAACCTACCTGCCTTTCAGAGCCACACAGTAGAGCTGGTAACTTTGGGCCCTCTGGAGGCAGGAAGCCAAGCAGGAGGAGGCAAGTGTGAGGAGCAGAGTGGAAAGTGGGTGCTGACTAGCTCTTCTCAGTAATAGCTTGTCACTGCCTGAATCTAACCTTTTCTCTGCCTTGGAAAAGAGAACATGATCTTTAATCCCACCTCATGAAAACATGGGCAGGCAGATCTCTTCACCAGGTCAGCCTGGTCTACATTGTGCCTTACAAGGTAGTCAGGGCTACACAGAGAAACCTTGTCTCAAAAAAACAAAATTTCTGTTGGGGCTAGAGAGATGGTTCAATGTTTAAGTTTCCTGAAGATCTGAGTTCAGTTCCAGCATCCAAGTCAAATGATTTTACAGTTCTCTGACTCAAGCTCCATCCCGGTGACCCCACACCTCCTCTGGCTCCAGGGCAGCGGCACATAAGTGATACGGATACACACAGTAAATCAGTTTGTAAAGTTTCTGCTGAGGATATAGCTGCTAAAAATTTGGACAAATGCATTTTTAGTTATTCTTTTTACCCATATAAATACCTGTTGCTTGGTATGAAAAATATTGTATGTCTAACAGAAATAATGCAAAATAAATGTATTTCAGCCCCTGCTAGTCTATTGAAATGCATACCTACAGATGACCTCCTGTCAAAGACCCATTAGATTATATAGGCTTTGTTCTTTTATGTAAACGTTTACATATTACTATCTTTACTGTTTCTATAAAATGAGAAGATAATAAAGCAGGCTAGTGTAGCTGGGTTGTATATTTACTTTTAAAACCTGAAATCATAAAAGCTCCTCTCAGAAAATCCAAATGGAAGCCACGTGTAGCTCACAGCTCTCACCGCAGCAGTTGGGCAGCAGAGGTAGAACATAGAGTTGAGGATCACCGCGTCCTCGGCTGCATGAGACTCTCAGGGGTGAGAGACCCAGGAATGCTACCTCAATTGTGCATACATAGTTCGCTTCCAGGACCTTGCACACAGAGCAGTGTTGCATGAATCCAAGGAAGACAGAGGACTCTTTTCCTGCCGTTTATGGTACAAGAATTTTCTGCACACTAGAGAAAAATGGTTCTGTCATACTTTAGATGTGGTGGGATTTCAAAGCCATTTGGCTTTGAGGATAGTCTAAGGATGAATTTAATATGCCCTTATTTATTTTCTTTTAAATAAGAGAATTCTACCTGAAGTTTGGTCCTGGGCAGTCTGCTCTTGACCCTGAGGGAAGCTTGTTATCCTAATCCCAAGCTGCATGGACAAAGTGCCCAAGGACAGAAAGCTATGTGAAGAATACTTTGAAAGAAACCTTAAAACAGAAAGACTTGAGAATCCCAGACCGTCAGGCAGTCACCTGCACTTAGGAGGAGATAGGAACGAATGTCCTTTAACCGAGTGTGCTGTGCGGGAGCAGAAGAGGCTCCCGCACCGTTTGTCTGCCCCAGTGTTACCGTGAGATGCAAAGAGGGAATTGTAGAATTTTTTCACTTTTGACTTCACACTGGCATAAAGAGATGGAGAGGAAACCTACATTGCTGGAAAGTGCCAGGGTATGTTTGTTGAAGTTGTTGTCATGTGCTGTATTTAAAACAAAAATATAATGGCTCTAATTTGTTATGCCTGGCTATAAAACCCTCCATAATATAAAGGTTTTAACCATTTGCCGCTTTTGCACAGTGACTTTTCATAGGTGATACTGTGAAAATTCTGATTTTTATCAGCCCTTGTATGCATTTTAGGGGCTCCTAAGCATAATCAGTATGCCTTAAGCATATCATTGTTTGCATAGCTAATACAAAATCCGTAAGTTTTGCTTTGGTCTGTTCAAGAAATGTCCAGAACTGCTCTCCAGTTACTGCTTCTAACATAAAAACACCGGCTGCTGGGTCCCTCTTCACCTGTGCACATATTTCTAACAATGGGATGAGCAGGGTAGGCCCCACCTGTCCTTTAGATGTGGAGAACAGAGGATTCTCCACTGCTCAGAGACTTTTTAAAGACATTATTGGCTGCCTTTGGTTTATTTGCACCTTGGTCCTGAGAGGTCAGATTTGTAAAACTGTCATCCTAGCGAGCCTTACCTTAAAAATGATTCAGTTGAACCCTCTCTGGCTGCCAGGGGAAAGGAGGGAGGAAGGGATCACACAGTGCAGAATAACAAACTTTGCAGGGATGGGGATGGCTACTGTGAGGGGAAGAGAGAAATCAGCCACAGAAGGGCTCATTTATCTACGGAGAGAATAGAAAATACGGCCCATTTCAGTGTGATATGCATACTACATCCATTCACCTCTGTCCTAGGGGGAACTTCTATAGACTTGTGGCACCTCATAAGGCCAATCTATGATTTTAGATACCAGAGGACACAGAAAAACAGCATGATGAGCTAATCCTATGCTTTATTAAAATATAGCATTATTTCAAAGACATATATGCATACATACTGTCTTGGGCTTGCTTATAGTTTCAGAGATTTAGTCCATCATCATGGCAAGGAGCATGGTCGCGTGCAGACAGACATGGTGCTGGAGAAGTAGCTAAAAGGTCCATATTCAGACTCGAGGGCATCAGGAAGAGAGCCTTGGGGCCTGGCTTGGACTTCTGAAACCTCAAAGCTCATCCACCAGTGATATGCTTCCATCATTAGGCCACACCTCCTAATGCTTCTAAGTAGTTCCGCTCCCTGATGACTAAGCACTCAAATATCTGAGCCTGTGGGACCATTCTTATTCAATCTCCCCCCATTCTCTCTCTCTCTAGTTTCCTAAATCATCAATCAGGGTCCATACTGCAGTCCAAGTCTATACCATTCAACGTGATTATGGATTTATGTTCAAGAAGCCAACTTCCCTCTTTACTGAGATATTAAGGGTTTTTGGAGTCCATCCCTTTGAAGGGAGGATTCAGGTGATTTTCTTAAAGTCATAGAACCCTGGCCTAGGGCATCCATCATTTCAGCCCCCAGGTATTCCTTTCCCACAGCCTTCTGTCCTCTCTTGCCCTGTCCCCGAAGATGATTTTCCAGTACTTTCTTGTTCCTCCTCTTCATAAATAACCAGGTCTTTGTTCTGCAGGTGCAAAGTTCCCCATTAAGTGGACAGCCCCTGAAGCGGCCCTGTATGGAAGGTTCACAATCAAGTCTGATGTGTGGTCTTTTGGAATCTTACTCACAGAGCTGGTCACCAAAGGAAGAGTGCCCTACCCAGGTAAGAGCACAAACCTGGAAAATGAGTATCTGGTGGTTTCTCCCATGGCTTCATTTTATAGAAATCTTGTCCAGTTGCCTTTCTAAGCCCTGTGCTCAGCCTTTTGCCAAGACATTTAGCCAGAGGAATGCAGAACCAAGAATCACCATGACCTGCACCCAAGCTTAATGTGCTAAGCAGTGATATGAATGCTTGAGTTAGCACAGGTCACAGAATTTGTCCTGTAGCAGTGGGTGCGTGTACCATGCCTCCTGCCTCCTGGAGCAGCAATGTCACTGACCGAGCCTGTGCCCAAATGGAGTTTGTAGACATGTCTGGAAAGAGAAGGAGAAAAGTTCCTGTTGCTTTTTGATCACACTGTAGAGCAAGGCTGGCAGGAAGATGCCAGACCTGTTCTCTCTCTGAGGCTGCAACTCCAGATGGCTCGGGGGCAGAGCTACACACAAGGCAATTTAGACCCTTCTCTGCCTGTTGCTGAATGGCCAGAATATACCACACAAAAGGAAATGTGTTATAAAGGACCTGGAGCCTCTTGGAGCCTGCAGTGAGTTCCGAGTTTGACGAGGCTGTGGGTTAAGGTTATCCATGCTTAAATTCATTAATGTAGCCAGACGGAGACATAAAGGAAGCTGGTGCCATTTCACCTCCACGCTTTATTGGTCACAGTACAGGGACGGTCTGCTTTTTGAAATGTTAAGGACATATTTTTTAGTTACTGCTGAGCAAAGAAAGAACGTAGCTGGCTCACTCTCTTCATTCCCTACATTTAAAAAGGAGCTTAAAAAAAAAAGGGAAGCTCACAGTGATGGAAACGATAGTAGAGATTAATGAGGAATGTAGGTCTCTTGCAAATCCTGGGCTTGTAATCATATCTTTGCAGTCAGAGGAGCCAGCAAGAGCCGATTAATTTGTAATCCCTTTGTTCATTCTGTCTGATTGTTTCTGGTCATAGTCAGAGAACAGAGCAGTGTTCATAAAGAGCCTTTCTGTCTAGGCTAGCACAGCCTCAAGACCTCTACAGAGCAAGCTTGGCACTAAGGCAAAATTAACAAAGTCCCGGCCTCTGAAGTCCCAGGGCCAGCGTCTGGAGGTGTGGGTGTAAGTCTGTTTTATTGATGCTGCTGCTGCTGCTGCTGCTGCGGCTGCTGCCACCGGCATGCACAAGTGGGCAGGCACTCTGGAAACAGCCAACCAGCAGAGAAGAAAAGGTCGCCCAGGATGGGGCGGGGCCCAGCATGGGTGCTTTTGAATTGCTTCTCAAGGAGGAAAATATGCCATCTCCAGATTTTAAAGATGAGAAGGCATTTTTAAAAGAAAATTTATTATTGTCTACATTTTGAACTAATTTCTTCCTGATCTCCCTAGGTTCATAGACACCCGGTGTGTTAAAAGCAATCACAGGGAAAGGTTAATGATGTTTTGCATTTCTGTGAAGCCTTTCCCTCATGTAATACAAAGCTGGTTTTTTGTTTCCTGGGTCACACGCCGAAGCCAAGACAAAGAGGTGGATGTGGGACCCTCAGAAGAGGAAGGCAGGTGTCTTCAGAGACAGGTTTTTGTCAGATTGGGTTTTAGCACAAAGAAAATGCAAGTTAGATTAGATTCATTCACTTGGCGTCATTCATGGTGACCTGTGCTAATGCTTCTTTTTTTGGCAAATGGTACAAGATAAGCCAGACAGCTCTCAGGTCGCACTGGAGAGTACCTGTTCCAGAACGGGCCTGTTCATGCTGGAGAGAGAACAGAGAGCCGAAATAAACAGTCCTGCACACATGGAGTGTATGGTCAGGTTCAGGAGGCATCAGATCCAGGAACCAGTCGGCCTTATTGGTGCCGCATTTCTGGAGGGGATGTTACTTAAGTCGATCTGCTATGTGTCCCCTTTGTTCTCAGTATGTGGTCAGATCAGGGACAGACATAGGCCCTTCATTGAGAGTACTGTGAAAAAAGCAAAGGAGTTGAAGTGAGAACTGAGCCCAGCCTTAAATGTGGACTTATGCCTGTCAGCAAATGCTGATCTGCCTGCCATTGGCATCCTGTCTGCAGGGGCCACCAGGGAGGGAGAAGACAAGTATATCAGACCATGGGGGACAAGAGAGGAAGCTGAGTCCTGCTTGGCACCTGGAAAAGCAGCAGGGTCTGAGAAGAGGGTGTGTGAAGTGAAGTACCTGCTCCCGGAAGAGGGTGGAGCCAGCCTGAGGGGCCTGTGTGCTGCCAAGGAGAGACAGACACTGGAGCCTGGCAGCTTGGCTTGATAGCTCAGGAGCTGTGTCAGGGAGGGAGGGAGGGACATGAGCTGCCTATATCACAGAGAGCTGGCCCCAGACCTGCACTGATAGCCACAGACGCTGCTTGATTTTATTTTTTTTAACTCAGCTATAATCACATTTAATTGGACTTCTAAATGTGTCAGAAAACTCTTCTTGAGGGAGAAGTTCTTCAGAGGGATAGCAATTACAGGGTTATTATCCTAACAAAGGTAGCAGTTCCAGGGCACAGGCAGTTTTCCTAAGTCCTGTGCAGATGTCATCATGGTTATTGGTGTGTCCCAGTCAGTCAGCATGTACTGAGGGGCCACCTCTTCTACTTTCCTGCATTGGAGCTCTCGTTCCCTGCCAGTAGGAGTCCAGAGATAGTCCCAGGCCCTGTTTATCAGACATTTCCATTCTGCACTTTGACACGATAATTTCTCGGTTGCCTAGGATGTAATTTCAAATAATTTTCTTCTCAAGAATGGTAGGTGGTGGTAAACTTTTCTGAGTTCTTTCATGCCTGAGAACGGTCCTTTGTCACCATGTCACATAGGAAAGGTGCTCTGGCTTGTAAATGACAATGAAGTGAGACAGGGAAGGATTTATAAATGAGTTTTGCAAAAGCTGCTCAGATATTTCTGCCCAGCATGAAGTCAGTCCGGAAGTGAGCCTCAGAGAACTAAGGGTTCCTGTAACGTGAGGGGCGTGGCCAAATGAAGGGCACGCTAGCAGGGAGTAGAGCACCAACTGTAGATGAGGGAGCACTCACCGGAGACAGGGAGGACTGAAGGATACACTGAAACACACTGAAATGCCCTGACATTAAAGGGTAGTGCTAGTAAGGAGGGCCGCTCCCAAGACTCATAAGGACACCGTTACCACGCCCAGCAGTCTGCTGCCATCCCTGCTGCAGCTCAGCGCTGCAGTCCAGCTTGCTTTGTGCATGCATGCGGACTTTTAAGCCGCTCTTTGCATCAAGATCAGAGCTGCTTTTACGCTAACGTGTTGTTGGACATGAGAAATGGCAACACCACTGCCAGAGCTGCTTCTCAGCCCTGATGCTTACAATCACAGCTTTGCAGTTTAGCCTGCCCAGTTCACCTCCAGAACCTTTCTCAAATTCTTTCCCCCTCTGCATTCACCCCTACTGCCTATATCAAGCTGTCACCACTGGGCAGTGACCTCCTAATGGAACTTCCTGCCCTGGGTCTCTCCCTTCCTCCCCCCTCCCACCAGCATTCTGTCATTGTCACCAGCAGAAATGTTATCCTGGAAAACAGATGAGTTATCTCACTCTGGTCCTGCTTAAAGATTCCCAGGTTTCCCTTTGCCCTCCGGATAACTCCAGAAGGCCGCATCTTACTTAGCTCCTTATCAGCCTTCCCTTCCTTTATTCAGTCCACAAATATTTACTGAATGTCGAGGGCTGTTCCAGACCTAAGGATTATAGCAGCAGAGCAATGTGAAAACTCCTGCCCTCAGAAACATTTTTTCTTGAAGAAGTATACAATAAAGACTAATAAAATACATTCACACATGGCTGGTAGTATTGAGTGAGGAAGAAAGGGGGCAGCTAGGACATGTCGACAATGGAGAAGTCACCGGCCAGGAGGTGCTCTCTGAGTGTAATTCTGTGGGAGCTGAACGTGGCCCGGGTGGGTGTCTAGGGAGACTGTGCACGTCACCCGCACAGGGCAGGGATCAGGAGGTGTGGAATTGTGACAGCTAGGCGCTTACAGAGTTGTAAGCAAGTGTGCTTTACTCTCTTTGCTGCTGGTGTTTAATTTTGAGAATGTAGAATAATTGCAGCATTTCTCCTTTGTATTTCCCCCCTCCAAACCATTTTATTTACCCCTCCCCACCCCTTCAAATCTATAGCTTCCCTTTTCATCATCATTGCATGTTTATATGTATTCGTATATAAATATATTCCTAAATATAACCCACTGAGTACCTGCAATGGTACTTGTGTTATATTTTCACAGCTGACCATTCTGCAGTGGACAGCCGTTAGTGTGATTACTCTGCCCTGAGGAGGGCCATCTGTCATGCTCCCAGCTTTTCTCTGGTTGTTTGTGTAGGGTTCGGGCCTCATGGTCCTGCCCCCTGCACTTTGGCATATCCATTGGTGTCAAATGTGTTCAGCTCATGTTGGTGAGACTTTGCGGTCCAGCTTCTGTTGTCACTGGGAGACACCATCTCACAGAGCCTCCTGACCCCTGGCTCTCACCATCTTCACACCCACCCCCTTCTACAGTCCCCTGAGCCTGAGGTGTGGGGGTGTTCGTGTGAAGTGAGTGGCGCTGAGGGGGAGAGAACATGATCTGATTCTGTCTCTGGCTGTCCCCCTCCCTTCACATTCTAGCCTGGACACACCAAGAAACTTTGCGGGTGACAGGGTCTCACTGTCTTGGATTAGAACTTGCTGTGTTGACTGAGCTGACCTCAAATTCACAGAGGTCTGTCTGCGCTACCCAAGAGCTTAGCTTTCCCTGAGGGCACTGGAGCATCTCTCGTGGTCTACAGTTCCTGACAGTGTCTGCCCACAGTAGACTCTATGTCATGAATGGAATGGATGAATGTGAGAATTAAAAAGAAGAAGGGGAATTCATTCACAGGTTTTTAAAAACACATGTAGAGTCGGTCCATAGCCTGCAAAGCCTTCCTAACTCTTATTACGTTGTCTTCACATGAGGCTGACATGGTAGGAATTTTTCTAGCTATAAGGTAGCATCTGTCCCCAGAGTCCTGGGACGTTGACCTTGTGTTCAAATACCATACTCCAGTAACCCAATCAGAGGAATATACTGGCCATCCCATGCTGTGGCCCTTAACTGAACACCTGCCTGTGTGCTGGCAGAATCTAGCAGAGTGGGAATATGCTCTTAAGCAGATCCATTTATCCATGTGTTTGAGGCCTTCAGATCATCTAGCAAGTGGCCACTGCTTGACTTGCTTATGTATCCAGTTACTTGATAATGACGTGGAGAGGTAAGGGAGGCAGGCCAGTGGACGTACAACTGCTGGCACCTTCTAGAAAGAACAAAGGTCTGTGTGCCCCCCCCCATGATCCTTCACTGCATAGATGCATCTCGTGTTCAAGCTACCAAAGGGGGCAGATTCTCTGTGAAGTAGTAAAGTTTGAACTTTCCAGGTAGAAGGGGATAAGAAACAGCCTGAAAAGGCCAAGCTTAGCCGACCAGCTGTGTCAGGTCCTCAGCCTCTCCTGCCTGCCTGTGGTCCCCTGTGGTTCCCAGGGCCAAAGCCCTCCAGTTCAGAGAAGGGAAGCTGCCTGAAATGATGCCCCTTTCCCTGCAAGGTTTCTCTTGGCCAGTGTGGTTGATAAGAAGAGAGAGAATGTATGTGAAGACAGGACACCGGAAGAGATGTTCTGCTCTCAGTACATTTGGAGGCCAGCATGCTGCTGCCGTTCTCAGCTGGGCAGGCCCCGCCTTCCATGCTGACACCTCACTCTCCCTTCTAGATTCTCTTTTCAGAGGACAGAGAGGTCAGTTATAATACTATAGTATCAAAAGTCAGGTAGGGTGACTCGGGCCTCGTAATCCCAGCACTTGGGAGACTGGGGCAGGAGAATTGTTATTAGTTTGAAGTCAACCGCATAGCAAGAATAAAGAAAAAAGAAAAGTCCAAAAAGCATAATTTGCTTAGCTTCAGATAACCTTTGTGTGTTGTATAGCACCCACAGTACAGCCATCGTTTCTGATTGTATTAATACAGAAGGGTTAATAAGAACAGCCATCCCCAGCTGGCCTCTGAGAAGAGCAGCAGTGAGCAGAACTGGTAGTTACTGTGTCTTCTCGAGGTCAGTCCTTCAGTTCTGTCTTTGGGCAGCATCCCTCTGCCCCAGATTTGTACTCTGATCCATGAAGCTGTCTCAAAGCCTCCTGGTTGTTCCTTTAAGATGAGAAAACACTTGATAATCTGATGGCACCAGTGCATGTGACACGCAGGGCGCTGAGTGCTGAGCCAGCGCCATTAGCTCCTACATCCTTGTCACAGCACCATGTGGCCACTCAACAGCGAGCAGGCAGATGGGGTTCTTAGACGCAAAGGGCCTCCGACAGAAGGCCTCATCCATACACAGTATCACATCATTCCCTTTGAATGAAAAGCTCACTTTGCAAAAGAGATCTGATACCAGGTAACCTGGGTACCATTTTCATTGTTATAACATTTATTTACACAACACAAAAGTACAGGTTTCCACAGCCGTGATGAAGTCCATATGCCAATATGAATAGAGAACAAACCCACTGACTACACTTCTGAGGTCCCTTGGAAAGCCACACAAATGAAAATCAGTAAAACATTACTACTTCGTTGATAAGACTTTTCCCTAGCAACTGACAGCAAGGTGATTGTTAGAGTGTTTGATTGACGAAAGGAGACACTGAGGCTGGAGGAAATCAGACCCTCTGCCAAGGGATGCAGAAACTCAGGAAGTGACATCAAGTTCAGTGTTGTGCCAGTGAAAGCTACTTTTACTCCTTCCCTCAAGAACCAGAAAGAGAAGTAGGGAGGGTCTGCGGAGTTCGTGTACAGATCAGAGAACACCGATGCTTACGAGAAAAGGAGAGACAGAGGCCAAAAGGATAAGGGACAAGAAAGTGTGTGTGCATATGAGAATCCATGTTGGCAACTGCAGAGTCAGAATTTGAAAGGCAGAGCTGGAAACCTGACCTCTTGTATTTGAGAAGGAAACCAGCAAAATGACTCAGAAAGAATAATGCAGTCATAATGTCAGGAAGCAAGAGAGTCCTGTAGTCAGAGGATCCCGGACACAGTGTAGGGAGCAGAAGGTCTGGGCTGCCATAGCCATGACCAGGTGTGAAAATCCTAAAAAAGGATTTGAAGGAAAACCTGTGACCTCAGGGTCACCTCGCTGCATCCATGAGCGAGCGTGTCCTACAGAATGGCCCCTCTCCAAGGAGGGAGCAGAGGCCTGTGTCCTCCTGAGCTGTGAGAACACAGAAGGGCTTGAGACCAAACTAGGTAGTGGATATTACTATGATGCATTTCACTGAGGTCCTGTTTGTAAAGTGAAAACTAGCTGAGCCTTTGCTGAGTGGGAACGTGCGACTATGTTGAAGGTTTGTTGAGGAAGTACCGGGTCTTCAGGACAGCCCACGTGTGGCCTGGCCCCTGGCTGGTTGGAGGACAGCCAACCCCGGTCCGGCTCCACTTGTCGTTCTCAGCCAGTTTCAGTGTCTAATGTCCTACTTTTCAGCAAAGCGGTCGTTGGCATGTTTCTGCTTCTGTCAGTGCATAGAATTGTTATATAGTCCCCAGACTCTGAGAGGTCTGGAGAAGAGAGCACATGGCGGGCGGGATGCTGCAGGAAAAGGGGGGAGCAAGCTAAGAACATGCATCAAAGCTGCCAGTGTGGCCCTTTTGTCCTGTAGCCACAGCTATCCAGGAAGGAGGCCACCCCAGCAGAAGTGACATGCTGGTTCAGGTTCTCACATCTGCTGTGTCCAATCCTGGGTGGAGCGCTGGAACAACAGGATTGACCCAAATGGCCAGTTAAACTTTCCATTGGCAGAGACTGAATTAAAAGTTTAAAAGAAAAGAAATATTTCCATTTGAGGAGTTTGGTTTTTAATGAAATAAAACATTCCTGACATAAGATCCACAGAGTCATGGGAAAGTGGCTGATTGGTTCTGTGGTGCCATTCTGGGCTCTTGGGACCAGCTTAAAGCCTTGAGATGTATTTGGGATGTTGTACCTTCTCCAATAGAAGCCTGTCACACCTCCAAGCTACAGGCCTCTTAGGATTTTCCCTCCAGTCCCTGGGGCTCCTGGCAAGAGTCAGAAGAAGTAAGACTCCTGCAGACTCAGGCTGTGTGGTTCCAGAAACACTGTGAAGCTAAGAGTTTTATCTACTGAATTGTACAGTAAGGCATTGCTTCAAAGAACACCAGTCCTGGTGCGTGGCACCCTCTCTTCCTGAGGTGGCTGTCACTTGGGCCCCAGCTTCTTAGTCAAACCCCTGGGAGCTAAATCACTTGAATTAGACATTTTCTTTAATTCAGTGCAGCACAGAAATGTGTTACATACCACAGAAGGAGAGGGGAGTCTGGGACAGAACACAGGCAGAAGTGGCTAGTTCAGATCCGTGAGACCGCCAAGAGAGTTCCAGTAGCTTTCTGATTACCTGAGCTTACTGGAGTTTGGAGCTCTGACTAAAGAGATGCTGGCCTGTCCCTTACCCTGTCTGCCTGAAGCACCTCGGGGGAAGGGCTGGAGTCACTTTGCCTCCCCTGGCTGAGGCCTCCAGCACCCAGCAGAAGCAGGGAGGTGCCCACTTGGCTCTGACCTCTCCCAAGGTAAGGGGCTGGCCTGACCCGAGTGAGGTTATTTGGTTACATTGAAGGTCTGCTTCATCACAGCCAAAAGAATGTATGGATGTTACCACCTCCAGAAAGTACTAGGTCGGAGAATAAGCATCCTGCAGGGGTTTGAACAAACAAATGACTTGAAATAGTTTTCCAAGGAACCCTAGGATGGGCCCAGCTCCCAATGAACGCAGCTAAGAGAATCACCTACAACCCAGAGTTCCCCACCGAAGGGACCAGGACCCAGGACCTCTGCCAAGCAACAGGGTTCTGACCACCTCTGCCCCCAGAATTAAAGATGAGTACATTATATATGCGTGGCTTCCCTACTAGTGACAACCCTGAGTTTACAGCAGATTGTTGCTGCTGTGAACTAGTTGTCAGAAGTTAGGGATGATTCCAGATGACAAGTTCACAAGGTCCTGGCACAGAGAGAGAGATGAGCATGCTAGGACACCCCCCCCCCCCCGCAAAGAAAGGCAAGGGCTGGAATGGCTGAAAGTGCTTGGGAGGGAGGGAGGGAGAGAGGGAGGGAGGGAGGGAGGGAGAGTCTCACTAAGTGTGCTATTTCCTGTGCTGTCAAGAAGGCCAGCACATGGCAGGCTGTGCTCAGCCTCCCACATAACCTGTCTGAGAAGATGAGCAATAGGCAGCTCCCGCAGAGGGCCAGGAAGGGCTCAGATGATAGATGGCCAGCCTGAGGTCATCCATAAACAAAGGCCCAGGAGACACACTGCCTCCCTGTCAGAAGTTCCAAGACCTCAGAGCACTGTGGGGTTCACCAAGCCAGATGGTGCCCAGCCCTGCTGGCATGAGGGCACATTTCAGACACTGTGCGCAGACACGGTGAAAACCAGAAAGGTCACAAATGGATCTTGTATGTCCTGCAAATAGAAAGGACTGTTTGCTCATGTTCCCTGAGGTGTTTATGTGTGTGCTTTATTCTCAGAGGTTTCTTTTTAATTGTATTTTTGTGGGGACATGTGCATGTAAGTGCAAGTATGAGGGGAGAGGCAAAGGCATCAGATCCTCCAGAGCTGGAATTAATAGGCAGCTGTTAGTTGCCCAGTGGACATGCTAGGAGCTGAGCTTGGGCTCTCTGCAAGAATCCGACACACCCTGAACCACTAAGTCATGTCCTCACTCCCGTATTTTTATCTATTCAACTGAGGCATAATTCACGCATAACAAATTTTAATTTAAAATTATGCTTCCATGCATTTTGACCCAGAGCCATGTCGGTGCATGCGTGCTACACTGGAGTCACAGCCTGCAGCCCTGGGCCAAGCCCAGACCCCAACCTGGTTTTATTTTAAACCCTTTCAGTGGCATAAAGAAAGCAAAGCTTGCATTAGCCCACACAGACAAAAATATTGGCTTTTGGCCCTTCACAGAAGAAGCATGGGCATCCCACACACCTCTTCTCACCTCTCAGCTTCCCCTGACCTTTTACCCGTACCCCCACACTCCCAGTATTCACTGATGTGCTGCTTTCTACCATGCAGCCTTGTGCCTTTCTAGGGTCCTATATAAATGAAAACATCCAGTATGTTGCTTTTTGTGTCTAATATCTTTCTCTTGCAGTACCTTGAGATTCACTGTCTGGGCTTTGCACCTAGGAGTTCTTCATCCCTTTGTCCCATTCTTTCTGCATGGTGATAGCTGATTAAAGGCATAGTTCTCCTGACGGGTGGATGGCATCCTTTAACTCTGTGCCATATGGTGATCAGGGCCTGGAGCCCAGGAGAGCCCACTCTCACTGTTCCTTGTCTTTGTAGGTATGAACAACCGGGAAGTGCTGGAGCAGGTGGAGAGAGGCTACAGGATGCCTTGCCCCCAGGACTGCCCCATCTCCCTGCATGAGCTCATGATCCACTGCTGGAAAAAGGATCCGGAAGAGCGGCCCACTTTCGAGTACTTGCAGGGCTTCCTGGAGGACTACTTTACTGCCACAGAGCCCCAGTACCAGCCCGGAGAGAACCTGTGAGAGAGAGCCTGCTCATCAGAGACCTCCTCCCAGAGGCCTCCCACCTCCCCATTAGCTTCCAATTCCGTAGCCAGCTGCCCCTGCGCAGGCAGGCAGGCAGCGAGAACCGTCCAGGATCAGATTGCATGTGACTCTGAAGCTGACGAACTTCCATGGCCCTCATTAATGACACTTGTCCCCAATCCGAACCTCCTCTGTGAAGCATCCACGACAGAACCGTGTTATTTCTCAGACTTTGGAAATGCATTGTATCGATGTTATGTCAAAGGCCAACCTCTGTTCAGTGTAAATAGTCGCTCCCGTGCCAACAACCTAGTGCTTTCCTTTTTTAAGAAAAAAAAAAAAAAAAAGAATACAAATCCTGTGTGATTTTAACTCTGTCTTCACCTGATTCAACTAAAAAAAAAAAGTATTATTTTCCAAAAGTGGCCTCTTTGTCTAAAACAATAAAATTTTTTTTCATGTTTTAACAAAAGCCGATCAGGACAGGTGTTTGGTTTTTTTCTTTTTTATACATATGAATATATATGTATATATATAAACATATGTTCCTGTACATACACCATGTGGGTGCTACCATGGAGACTGTGGCCTGAGAAGGTCATATAGTTACAGGACCCAGAGAGAGGATTACTGCAGAACCTACATCTAAGCACTGGTGTCATTTTGAAAGCCCGTGGCTTCATTTTTTGACTTCTACAAAGCATGATTTCCCCCCCCTTCATTTGGATTGCACTTTTTTGGTTCCTAATCATACCTGTAGATGTTGTTCATGTGACCCTTCAGGTCCCCAAGCTGAGTTCCCTTGTTTTTGTACCAGTTTTTGCTCCAGCGATCTGTGATCTGTTCTTGGGACTTAAGACTGAGTGCGTTTCAGCAGCAGCCAGTCCCTCCCCCGAGAGCTGGAAGATGGGAGACCACACAGACTTCCTGTATACATATGACTGCTGACGTGTTTCAGATGTTCTTCTTTTATTTAATAAATCTTGTAACCACATTTAAATGGTCTAAAACCCATATAGCATTGTAGTCACGGCAACCTACTAAACTTTCTCATGCGACTAAAAATTATGGGGAAGGCAAGGGTGGGGGGGTTGTACATGTCCCATTGTAAAGTAAGCGTTTTATTGTCTTGTACTGCTAACGAATGACTCCATGTCAAGAGTACTCCAGGAAACAACTATGCACTACTTTACATTTCATGGGGGTGCACAAAAAAGTATGACATTTTTAGTTGCTGTTTGTACCAGCCTTGAATTACATGTTTAACAACAACAAACAATTCCTATTTCTATTGAGTTTTTTAATACTGAATAGCAACTCTGAAGTCTTGATTCCTTTTTTGTTAATGATTTATTTGTGAGTTTACATTTTTAAATTGTTTAACTTTCTTAATTTAGTAATTAAAAAGAGAGCATTTTACATTGAAAAAAAAATTTGTTCATTTGTGTACATCACAGGAGGTGCCCTAGGCGTTCTGTGACATATCTGTCCCACACCAGATGGTGAGGAATCACCTGGTGAATTTGGCCATTGTGCAGTCATTTCCAAATGACAGAAACATTCAGAACATCTGGAGACCCTCTCCATCAAAAGGCAAATCAATTGTCTGGCTAATTCAGGGGATTATTACAACAAAGCTGGGCATACCTGTGCACTGTGGTTTATCTGACCCTGTCTCTACAAGGAATTTACTGTGTCTTATTTGTAAAGAAGATAATAGACTTTTTTTTTTCATCCAGAGACATAAAATTTACAGGTATTTCTCTATTTTTATAATGAAGTTGCTCAGCAGAAGACAGTGTAATGTGTGGAAAGGGCAGTGGGTGGGTGGAGTAACTGCAGTTCTGGATCTACCCTCGTCTCCGGTGGAACCTTGAGCAGCCAGCTGCCTGTGTCTCACCTGCAGGTCAGTCTGTGGAGAAGGAGGTACACATCCACTGTAGCTCCCTGCAGCCTGAGCTTTTTAAGATTACAAGGTCACTTGTGTCATATGGAGTCATATAAGGAAGAAAGGTTTTTATTATTACTGAAATAACACTTATCTTTCAAAAAGGTTTTTTAGCATTTGGGGGAGGGATATAAAAGATTTTAAAATCAAAACTTCATTATTTTGGTTATAAATATCCTTGACAGAATTTCAAAGACTTACTAGATACAATTTGTATCACATTGGACTACTCATTAATAGATTCTAAATATATTTCTTAAGGTAACTATTTTCAACCCTTGCTTCGAATTAGATAATTTGTAAATATTCTCTGAAGGATGTTTGTTTTTGACTTACTGAAAAATCTGAAAAAAGAACTATTTTAAGCAGAAATTCTTTGGGAAAAAATACTTGCTTTTTATTTCATCAAGCAAGTTCACTGTAGATTCTTGTATGTAAAGGAAAACTAAGGACATCGGTCAACTGTGTGGGGTGGGGGCATCAGAACCCTGGAGCATTCCAGAATGTGTATGCAGCATTGAAGAATAGAAGAAATGCAATCATGAAGAAATCAGAGAAGGGTCCAGGTTTTTCCAAGGGTCCAATGTGCTTCTAAGAGCTAATCCAAAGGTCACCTCTGGCGAGTCCTGACTTGTCCTGAGGTCACCTTTAGGGAGTCACAAGTGATAGATGTTGGGGTCAGGGAGCTAGAGTTGCTTGCCAGAAAGTTCTGTTACCATAAAAGAAAAATACCACTTTCCTATGAAACTTTACTGTGGTTTTGTTTGTTTAGGGGGAGGGATTTGTTTATTGTTGTTACTGTTTTTTTTTTTTTCTTTAGTAACTCAGAGTGAGGATGTAAATACTTGCTCTCTAGGAGAGCCACCAACTGGCATTGCTCAGCCACACAAGATGCCTTCCCAATAAACAATCTTCACTTCTAAAAAAAAAATAAAATATGAAGCTGACTGGAGAAATCCATTTTTATAGCTCAGGAGTAAATGTTGATTCCTCTTCATTCTACTGATATTATACCACAAACTCAGGCTGCAGCATTGAGGTACCTGATTGTTCCCTGGTAGATATCAGGTCCTATGTGTCAGAGCATCAACTCAATGAACTTTCAAGACCCTGCCATGGTAGAAACAGGTATTTCTGTGAGGATGGTCAAGGGTAACCATGATCCCTCAAAACATGCCACATGACTCAAGATTTCCAGGCAGATAGGAGTGTTTACTCACCCGAAGACAGATAGGAATCCTTCTGTGGCTAAATCTTGGCAGCACAGGATTTTTTTTTAGTAGTATCAGAGCTACAAATTTTTTACCTGCAATTTCCCACAGGGCTGGAACAGCGCCTGCCATATTAATTGGAATGGTTCTTTCATGGGAAGGTAAAATTGTCGGCAGCATGCTGAGAATAGCACCATAGCTTCCTGCCGAAGAGGCAGATCTCTATTGTTGGCCATGATGCAGAGCAAGTGTACAGGGCAGGCATTTCCTAACAAGCTATATTTGAAGAAAATGGTGTTTGGTCAATTTGTCCTGAGAGATATTTTAATAGATTCAGATGGCTTTTGTTGGCTTGCTTTTCACTGTATGTTACACTGTGAGGTTCAGTTAGGATAATGTCAAAAAGATACTTTCTGGAGGGAGAACGAAGAAGGAAGGAGATTGGCATTGTTCCTGGAGAAAGAAGAAAGCAGCTCGAGTAGCATCATTATGTTTAATTTCTTTTTAATTCTCAAATATAGATTCTAACTCCATAGGAATAATGAAAAATAATATCACTAGTATCTTTTAAATATAAAATGAGCCTTCATAATATGTATCGATATTCAGAGAAGTTTCATAACAAATACCCAAACCATTTTTTATCTTTACCCACTATGCAAAATATTCAGAATTACACGGGAAAGACATGGGACCAATATATCCTTATTTTAAATTAAAAGCAGGAGCATATAGCTAAGTGGTAGATTACTTGCTTCGCAAGCCCGAGGCTCTGAGTTTATTCTCTAACACCACACACACGGACAGGGACACACACACACACTGGACACACTAATGAACACATGGACACACAAATCTAGAGGTTGAAATATAAAAGTCAGTGGTTTGTGATTTTGTAGGAGCGGCCCTGTGAGAATGCAATGCTTAACAGGTCTCCCACCAGCCAGAACAACATGCTCCTCTAAAGTACTCAGGACCCTGTCATCGTGGGCCTCAGACCACCAGGGGTTTTGGTAGGACCGTTCTTCCAGTGGATTTTCCAGGGCAGGCTGTGCACTTCTCAAGACCGGAAACTGTGGTATTTTGATTTTACTTTTCCTTACCTTGAACAATGATGGGCTTCCAGCAGATGCATAGGTCCATGGTTAGATGGATATTTCCCAACAATCACTGGGGTGATGGTTTGCAGGATGATATCATGGTGATGTCAAATGACATCCTTATCTGAGAGCCTGCTGAGCACAAGAGAGCTATACCTTGCCACTTCAGCACTAGTCCTGCCCGTGACAACATGCAGTCATCAGTCTTCAAGATAACAGTGAAGGCCCCATCTGCAGCCTGAGCCATGCACAGCCAATGAACCCACGCCTTCCCCAACACCCATGGGTAGAAACTCAGACTTTGTAAAGCATGCACAGAGTAAAATGTCACCAAGTGAGGCGTAGTCTGCAATGTGCTACAATGTGCTGTGTCCTATTTGAATCTGATAATTTTATGAAAACTCAACATTTCATTTCCTAAAATAACCATCTTTGTTTTGATATAAAAAATGTTTCTCCAAACCCTCCAGGTGTGCAGTGTTCCCAGCCAGTGGCTTGTAGCATTTCTATGGCAGCTGTCATGGCCAAGCTACTTCTGGCCTATGTGAGAAGCACTGTATGAAGAAGGGGTGGCTTATTTTTGTGCAGAGATCGAACACGGCAAAGGTATCATTGCCCCCCTTGGGGCTTTTCTGATTTCCCTTTCTACACAGCTGAAAACAGCCTCAGCTGAATGGGAGAAAGGGCAAGAGAGACCTTGATGGTGGAAAGGAAACGGAAAGCCACCCAGAGCCTCCCGAAGACAGAGATCGGATCGATCTCCCTGGCCAAGATGTTGCAGGAGAGATGGAGACCTTGCGCAAAGGAGAGTCCTGAGCTTGGAAGAAAGGCACCCCGGGTCATCGCTCTTCAGAGAAATGTGATGAAGGCAGAGATGATGGTGGATGTTCCTGAAGAGTAGTTATTATGCCTTGCTTCAGACTTCTGGTGTATGCTCATTATGAGCTTGACCATGTGCACCAAACGCTCAAAGACATACAGTTACCATTCACAGCCGAGTGAGGAAGGGGCCCAGAGGACTAGCGGCACCTAGTCTGTAGATGGGAAGCCCAGGATTTAGGGGAGAAGATGTGTCAGCTCTGTGTGGGGTCTGCA
>PVIH01007887.1:35131-96441 GCA_004025045.1 Sigmodon hispidus
TCTCTCTCTCTCTCTCTCTCTCTCTCTCTCTCTCTCTCTCTCTCTCTCTCTCTCTCTCTCTCTCTCTCTCTCTCTCTCTCTCTCTCTCTCTCTCTCTCTCTCTCTCTCTCTCTCTCTCTCTCTCTCTCTCTCTCTCTCTCTCTCTCTCTCTCTCTCTCTCTCTCTCGACAGAGGGGTGATAAGTGACATCACACAAGAACAGAGGATAAAAGCGCTTTGGGAATTTTTTGGGTGGATTGGTTGGTTTGATGATGATGATGATGATGTGTGTGTGTGTGTGTGTGTGTGTGTTCATTGGTGGGGGCAAGTACATGACGCAGAACGCACGTGGAGGTCAGAGGCCAACCTTAGGCATTAGTCCTTAGCTGCCACCTTGTTTGAGGTGGGGTCTCTTGTTTGTCACTCTGTACACTGGGCCAGCTGACCAGAGAGCTTCCAGGAGTCACCTTTCTGCCCCCCCACCTTGTCCTAAGAATGCTGGGATTGCACACGTATGCTTCTGCTTCGGATTCATGTGGGCTCTAGAGATCCAGATTCTGCTTCTCATGAATGTACAGCGAGCATTCTAGCCAATGAGTCAACTCTCCAGCCCCAAGAGTAAGGTTCCAGGCAGGTTGTTTATCCAGAATTCCTACTGGAGTGTGGCTGGGAATATAAAGCACAAGAATCCAAGAATTGCTAGCAAAGAGCTTGAACTAACTCAGCACCTCTCTTTGGGGCAGGCAGTTGTTAGGGAGACTCTCCCAGTTGCCCGGTTGTGTGTCCATTATTCTTTACATGCTAACCATGCCATTTCACTTGCTGGGTCATGCAATATGTAAATTCCTGAAAGGTACTATTCAAAATCACAGGGTGTTCTGGTTGTTTTGTTCTGGATATTTTTCTTTGAGCTAATTACCTAGTGCTTGCTATATAATAATCAATGGGTAGCTAATTGGAAGCAAGAGAGAATAAAATGAGCACTATTAGAATAGTGTGTTTTAATGAAAAGCACACATGGGAAACAGCACAAGAGATTTCTTTTTTTTTCTTTCTATGTTTTTTTGCATGTGTTTACAAACGGATTCACATACGCCTGTCACAAACTAAATCCAAGCATGTGTGTCCTTTCATTTCATATTTTTAGACACCCCAAGGGGATATCAGGAGGAAGCCAAGTCTCTGGAGATAGGGCGCTGGAACTCCAACCACCCTAAACGGAGCTGAAGATCTGTCAATCCCTGGAGAGTAAGGAAATGGTTAGCACATGACAACAGTTGCCTAGAGAATTAGGGAATGGATAACAATGCTTTCTGGTAAATTAGCCATATTACATTGTGCACAACAAAGTGATGGAGAGACGACTGTTAGAACTGAATGACAATTTGCCCGTATCCCTTACATAAAATGCATTGACTTTTCTACTTTGATAGACTTCTTGATTTCAGAACATCATGGGCAGCTCCAGGGGCGCTCAGCAAAGCACCATTGAGACAATTAGGACATGGAGGCAAAAACAGTGTAATCAGCAAAAACACTGATGAGCCATTTCACCCCCCTCCTCACCTGCAAATATCAGAAAATATTTGTTTGTACATTCCTGAAGGTCTCTAAGTGAAAATACAAGGCATTAATCATTGTCTTTGCTATCGCTAAACCGTGACCTTCCCATGGTGGGGGGCAAGAAAGCGATGCTTCGTTCTATCCCTATTTGTCTGCTCTGATTCGAACACTTCCTGTGTTTTGAATAGCAAGGGGAGGGTGGAAATGGAGCAGAGCTGTACTTAAACCGGCAAGCCAAGAACAAAAGCAGCGTGCGTGCCGCCAAAGGGGACCTTGGAAGATACGCAGATGAAACAAAACGCTATGCTTGGCTGAGAGTCTGTTTTCGAAAGCAAATGCAAAATGGAGAGCGTGGTTTCGAGCGTAAAGGTTTCTCAGTCCTACCATTCATCTGAAATAAAAAAGGAGCCCTGTAATCCACTTCGACAGTCGGAAGCTGCACTGCTGCTCTGAATCATGATATTTACTCTCGACTAACATGGATTTTTTTTTTTTTTCAAAGCAGTGCAGCATTTGTAGCTGAAGCATCCCTTGCCCTTCGGCAGAACACAGCCATGCCCGTCAGCTCTCCGGGATGCCTTGCCGCCTCTTCCCATCCCCCACACCCCCCTGCTTCTTCCCATTAGGATCACACTATTTCACTTTCTCCTTCATTTGCTTCATCACACCTCCGTTCATAGGGTCCCTGCTAATTTATTAAAGGCAGATTCTTTCTTTTTAAAGAAAGATCCTCACTATGTATCCCAGGCTGACTTCAAACTCAAGGTCTTTCTGTTTCAGCCTTCTAACTGCTGGCATTTGAGGCATGTGCCATACCATGCCTAGCTAAACCCTTAGGTCTCTACCCTTCAAGGCAAACCTGTGGCTGCTGGACTGTCCTGAGCAGGCGCCCTGTGTGAGATTTGCCCTGTCTCCTCTGTAACCTTGGTGGCCTCAGAAAGCTGAACTCTGTACCCCACAAATCTTAATGCTTCTTTTCTGGGCTCCCATTGTAGGTATGCAAAGGGCCTATCCTGATCCCAGTTCTCTCTGTCTCACCCCCAGCCCCCAGCCACGCCACTGACCTGTGTTTCATCAGACACTAGCTTTATACCTGCCTCTGCTGCCACTTGCTATAAATCAGCTTTATGCAGATAGAAAAGGCGACCCTAACCTCAACATGCTTTGCTGCCATCTGCCAGGAAATTGCTACAATAAATATGCAAAAGGATAATGACTCAAATGTGAATGCCACCCCCTCAAACTGTGCGGTACAAACCGGCACAACTCTGTGTGTCAATCCTGCAGGGTTGAAACTGCAGAGAAATCAGCCTCAGTAAGTCAACCCTGCCTGTTCAGAATTTAAAAATCTGCAGCTTTTCAGCAATGATCAGAAATTGTGGAGAGACGGTTTCTCTGAGAGATGGTCCTTGGGTATCAATGCCAGTGACAATGACAGACTTCAAGGATTTAGCCAGAGCTTGGACTCTAGTAATGAGAGACAAAGGCATCCAAGTCAGGGAACTGGCAAGCCTGACCCTGAGGTCTCCAGGGCAGGGACTATGTTCACCCAGGGTCACCATGACCCTGCTCTCTAAATCTCTGCTGCTTCTCACTGACTGTCCTATTGACTTTCCATTCAGCATAGCCCGCACTTCCTGGTAATCTTTGTTACATAACAAATCACCCCCAGAACTTCCCAGCAGAAATAGAAGCCAGTTGTGTATTTTGCTCAGAGATCTACAGTTAAGAGAGGCTCATGGGGACCACTGGCCTCTGCTCCCCAGATCAGCAGCTGGGGACCACTGGCCTCTGCTCCCCAGAGCAGCAGCTGGGGATCTTTACAATAGCTCACTAGCTGCTGTGACTAGCTGCTGAGCAAGAACTCAGCTGGGACCGTGGGTGAAGACTTGGGCTCCCAGGTGGCCCGTGGGCTGGCTCACACAGTGGCGCCTGTGTTCAGACATCCCAGCTGACTGACTCATGGCAAAGACAAGCTGCTTCCACCAACAACCCCTATCTCCAAGTTCCTAAGCAAAAGAAATGCCTGAGGATTCTAGTCGTGAGATTTGGAGTTGTTTTATAGCAGCCCATCACCGGAACATGTAGGCTCCACCCTCAATGCTGTGTCTAAGAAAATGAAAAGCGCACCTCCCAGACCTCGCCTTACCATTTGGACCATCACTGTGAATTAGACTGTACCAACTGGATATGTTTGTGAAAAGTTTGAAAGGTATAAGGGAGGTAGGTATGTGCCACATCCCTGCAGCCTGTGTTTATGTCCTACTAGGAAGCAAGGTCATGGAGGCAGTGATATCTCATCTCCAGCTTCATGGGTGTCAAGATTCAGTTGATGAGGTGCCATTGGCTAGATTCCACATTCTAACAGACATTCAAAAGTGATGGCGGCAACCCATGCCCTTCCTGGCTACCTGGCTACCCTCTGGCCTTCCTTTGCTGTCACAATTCTGTAGTCACAGCTGTGACAGTGGCCTTGTGTATCTCACCTTCCTGGTTTGAGAAAGAGATCACAGGTGCTCTATGCAGAGTGCTTCATCTGGTGCCTTCTTCCAGCCCTTCCAATAAATCCATTACATCTCTCTTCACTTAAAATCCCACCTCCCATGCTGACCCCCGTCATTATCCCCAGGTGAGCCCCACAATTCCGTCCCCTGTCTGTCTTCATGATTGCTTTCTCTTACTAGCCACCGTTCTTTACTTTTGTTTTCTTTCCACGGTGGGGATCGAACCCAGGGCACACATACACAGGTAAACATTCTGTGCCCTAATCGTTCTTGTATTTATAGGGCTTCTACACATGTGCCAACCTGCTTCTCATGGCTGAGAAAAATCTATGAGCTAAACAGGTTTGCATCTGGCCTCTTGGGGGACAATGACCAACAAAACACCCCCCTGGGGGGGGCTGTTGGCTTGCTTATGTGTGTGTGTGTGTGTGTGTGTGTGTGTGTGTGTGTGTGTGTGTGTGTGTAAAGTTTCTAGAAACACAGCCATACCCATTGGTTCTGTCCTGTCTGGAGCTGGCTTTGCCCAGCCCTGGGAATATTGAGCACTGATTGACCTAACACCCTGAAAATACTTTATAGAAAGAGCCTGCCATTCCCCCACCCCCCACCCCCCTGCCCACTCCCCCCCATCTTTAAAGTTCCCAGCCATACTCCTATGGCTCCATTGCAGATAATTGTTCTTTCTGTGGATTCCGCAGAAACTGTGGGTCAAATGCCAAGTTCAAGGCCAAGCATTTCATGAATATTCTCCGGGCTGATCCCACCATCTTGGGGACATACCATCATCATCACTAGTCTATTTTTGTTTTGTTTCTGTTTTTTCAGACATGGTTTCTCTGCGCCACCCCTGCTGTCCTGTAATTCAGTCCATAAACCGCAAACTCAGGTCTGCCTGTCTCTGCTTCCTTTTTTTAGTCATTGTATTATGATCCCTGCTTTCCTGACCAGGAGACAGATGGTGACCGAGTAGACGACAATGCTGATAACAGGGAGACCAGAGGAGGACCTGAAGGGACGGGCTGATGGACCGGACCGGTGTCTAGTGAGATGCCAGCAGACCCACACGGGGGCTGTGCCCCCTTATGCCTTGCTCCATGGAAAGTGAGAGCTTTGAATCAGTACAGACTTGGGATTTAAAGCACAATTCTGTCACCAACTAGCTGTGAGTCCTCTTTGAGCTTCCTAGCAGCTGGGTCCTCAGATAGTAAAATGGGTTTTTGAGGGAAAGAGAAGTCATGTGTAGGAGATGAGAGCAGAAGCAGGGTAGTTTGTGAGGGAGGAGATCAGCGTGAGAAAGGATGGTAGAGAGGAAGTGAGCAGCGGCATGCGAGGTACCATGAGATACACTTATCCTAAACGGTAAATAAGTAAATAAAAAGGATCTGCAAAGAGCACCTAGACACATGCTCAGCATGTGGCAGATGCTTGCCTTTCATTCCCAACTTCAACTTTTAGCCAAGAGGATAATCTAAAATTGCAACTCTCATTATATCATTTTATTTCTGACCATCGGTACTGGAAGGGCATCTGTGCCTGAAAGACCTGCCTCACCCACCCCACCCCTGCCCAGCAGCAGGGTTATGCCCAGTCATGTCTTACATGTGACACCCAGCCCTATACAAAGGGTTAATATGCATGGAGTGGAGTCCAGCCACAGGGAAGCAAGCCTCAGCTACTGTTTATTGATCATCCCTTGAGCTGGAATCAAAACTTAGAGACTGGATAGAGCCTTGGTAAAGGGGGTTGTGGACAGAGATGGTCCCATCGGAGAAGCGAAGTACACAATCTGCAAAAAGAAACAGTAGCTGGAGAGAGCCTCCAGAGAGTGGTTTTGGGACAGCAATTGCCTACAGTCTTCGTGGGGAGGTCAGCCATGCCGCCTTTCTTTGGGATCATCTGAATCACCTCGAGGAGTCCACTCAAAACAGCTCGACCCATACCCTTTGTCCCATCATCCTATGCCCTGTCTTCCGGTTTCGTAAAATGACCCACACCTTTAGACACATGCTCTGTTCTCTTCTTTAAAGGTTTATCCATCTGTCAGGACCAGAACATCTTCTTGTACCTGACTGCTAGTCACCTGGTGGCAAGCACCACTTTACCACCTGCTATGGATGTTAGTCATGGCCTAGGGGTTTTCTTCTGGCCTCCAAGTTCATTGAGGGTCGGAACATGGCACACTTCAGACCCTCAGATATGACACTGAACTCAATCCAAGAACCAGAAACCTTAGTTACCATCTGAGTTCCTTCAGTACAAAGTATTATGCCACCATAAGGCTTTTTTTTTTTTCTAAAATAGAAATGCATGTAAGAATGCTTCACATTAAAGGGATGAAAAAATCAAAGGGCACATTTTTGGCTAGAAGTTCTGAGTCTCAGAGATGCAAATAAATTGAAGGATTTTTTTTTTAATTTTGTTTCCTGAATTGATTGGAACCATGACACTGGATTTGGTACTTAGCATTATTCCCTCTGAAACTTTTCACTGGGCAAAATGCTGTCACTTCTTTACTATGTTAGGATTTCTGTGGTCTCCAACTGAAGCACTAAATTGGACAAGGACAGCTAGAGCACCCCATGCAGGAGACTTCCATATTGATGGAGATCCCACCTCACCCATAGCTGAACCAAGAGATACCCCTGGCTTCAGGCTTGTTGGCAGAGGGTGTGTGAGTTACTCTCGGATACATGGTCATTCAAATTTGAGATTTTATGGTGCCAGGTTAAGAGCAGCTAGCTCCCTCAGGCAGACTGAGCTGAAGCATTAGCTACATTGTGCCAGCATGTAAGACTTTCCCATGGCAATCTTGACTACAGATGTGGGCCTGGGGTTAATCCAGCCACAGACACCCTCAGCTCAGTGAATACTCAATGCCCAAATGTCCCAGTGTCCACCCCCCCTGATCCCCCACCATGCTCTCATATCTTCCTTTCCCTCTGTGATTGGAGTCATAGGTCATAGATACATCCAGAACTTGTTCCGAGCTCTCTCAAAGAGACTCCCAATGGCTAAAATAAAGCATATTTTCTTGTACTGACCTGTGACCCCTCCTAAGCTTTTTGAAGAGAGAGCAAGCAAGCCATCCTAAGCCACAGAGCCTAGGCCTACCTTGGCATGACCTAAGCAAATCCTTATAAAGCCTGACCTGGGCCTTCCCTAGACCTACTCAGTCAGGCTTTTTTGGACAGGAGGCCAGAAACTTGTCTTGGAACATGTGTCTTAGTGTGTTCTGGCTGCTACAACAGAAATGCCATAGACTGAGAGACTTATAAACAGCAGAATGTTTGTTTCTCACAGTTGTGAAGGCTGGGAAATCCAAGATCCAGGCATCAACAGATTTGGTGTCTGTGGGGCCCTGCCACCAAGATGCTCTGTAGACAGCTATCTCCAGTTTTAATTGTCTTGTGTTTATGGTTGTATCAGTACTTCCCTATTTCGTGATAAAGCATCATGACCAAGGCAACTTACAGAATGAGTCGCTTATTTGTGCTTATGGCTCTAGGGCGGTGAGGGTCCATCATGGCAAAGAATCATGGCAGCAGGTGGCAGACATGGCCACGAGAACAACTGAGAACTCACATCTCTAAGAGCAAGCAGAAAACAGAAAGAACAAACTGGGAATCGCGCTATGTTTATTAAACTCCAAAGCCCTTTGCCAGTGGTGTATCTTCTCCAATAAAGACACATCTCCTATGCTTCCCTAGACAGGGCCACCAACTGGGGACCAAGCATTCAAGTGAGTGGGACTATGAGGAGTACTGTGCCTGCATGTCTCTGATGCACTCCCTCTGTGCCTAGTATCTGTGCAGACAAAAAGAGGGCCTTGGGTCCCCTGAGACTGGAGTCACAGACAGAAGCTGCCACGTGGTGCTGGGGACTGAACCTGGGAGCAAAGCGCCTTGACCCTTGACTTCTGAACTATCTCTCCAGCCCAAAGGTCATCTTCTTGCTGGCTGAGAGGAGGGAGATCACAACAGCCCACACATAGGCTCTCACAATTATCTGATTGTCTCCTAACACCTACATCTTCCAATGCTGTCATACTGGGAGTTAGGAGCTCAGGGTATGGATCCAGGAGGCACCAACTGCAGTTCATAGCAGTGCGCTTCCCTTTGCCTTCCTCCTACTGAAAACTTGGGGCAGCAGGATGTTTCATGCTCTAGGGCCTCATTGCTTCAGCCTGCAAAGCTCCTGCTCTTAACCTTCATCTGGGGAAACAACCGTCTCGCTCACAGTCTTTTCTTGCTGGGATGAGGAATGCAATGTCCCTCTAGGGAGAGCCAAGGACTGTCTCAGCCATGGGCCTTCGCTTTTGGCGAAGGTTAGGTTAGGCAGGCTCACCATGCTCAACTCCTAGCAAGCAAGTCTCTGGATGGCAGGTCTAGTAGCCTGTGATAAGGTTCCTGGGGGTGGCCATGAAGCTGGACTGGGGACTTAGGACTTGACTCCTGCTTCCCGAGTGGGGTAGCCAGCTGCAAATGGCTTTCCAGAACTTCAAGGAGACACTGCTTGTCTTTCAGGAGAATCCCAGAAGATCACAGATGTGCAGGGCTCAGGTGTGGATGCTCAGAGAAAGCTGGTTTTATAGATGGAACGTCAAAAGCTACATCGCCAACTCTTACTGATCTCGGTCCTGTCATCACCTTAACTTTTCTTGACAGTGTCTCCCTGGGGGTGGCATCTAGTGTCTTGTCCTTGGAATGGCCCCTCTTTAAATGCTCCTCCTTCTTTGTAAATGGAACTACTTTATGTAGCTCCTGTCATCCCCCTCAGACCCAGGCATACTTCTCGATGGTAGAGCAAGAGGCCATCCTAGCTATTGTCAAGGACCTCCCCAGGGGCAAGGGTCCCTAGTGCCCACTTTCTTAAAACCCAAAGCACTGGGCTGGCTATTTTCATTTCAGCTTGACATAAGTGACTACACCTGAGAGGAAGGAACTTCACTGAGAAAATGCTCCGTAAGATCCGGCTGTGGCAAGCCAGTGGGGTACTTTCTTAATCAGTGATCAGTATGGGAAGGCCCAGCTCACGGGGAATGGGGACACCCCAGGCTGGTGGTACTTGGGTTGTATAAGAACGCAGACTGAGCAAGCCTCAGGGAACAAGCCAACAAGCAGCGTTCCTCTGTAGCCAACAAACAGCTCCGCCCTCCAGGCTCCTGCCCAGTTTGAGTAACTGCCTTGGCTTCCTTCAGTGGACTGTGATACAGGATAGATAAGCCAAATAATCCATTTTTTTCCCAAGGTGCGTTAGTCACAGTGTTTATCACAGCAACAGCAACCCTAAGACAAGAACCCTCCAGCAGAGAGGTCCTCTGTCCCTGTTCACAGGGGTAGGCTCATCATGCCCTTTGCCCTGACACAATCAGGTTATCATCAGTCAGGGCAGCCTTTAGATGTAGATTTATGGGCTTTTCTGATTCAAGGGATAAGCACCAACCCCATTCCACCACCAAAATCTACATTTTTAAATACTCAAAATGTGTCTTTGCATTGCGAATTTGTGACATTGAAACAGCAAACACTACAGATAAAGCAACATCTCTCCCAACACAGTCTCCCGATCCATTTTGTTGGTGTCCCTGTGGCCCTTCTGAATTTGCACAGACAGGGCCGCTTCCGACATCACACATGTCAAATCTTTAGCAAACAATGCTTCCCAGAGAAGTTGCCCTGTCTGCGTGTTTTCACCTTTTTAATCCCCTTAGATCCTTAGAATCCCCAGAGCGGAGACTTTACCCTTCACTTAACCATGCTCTGCTGATAGTTTCATTTCCATATTCTCAGTGTTAGAGCCAATTTATATTTTTGCATGTTTTAATGAATAGCAGGAAGATTTCAAAAGATCTGGAACTAGAATAGCTTCTGTAGTAATTCAGTAAGCATATTTCTTAAGAGAAGGTCTCACTACACAGCCCACGTGGGCTCGAATTTCCAATCTTTTGTCTCAACCTTCTCAGTACCGCGATCACAGACACCATCACAAAGATCTACTTTGACACATTCTTAAATTTCACGTCTCATGCAGAATTGTCTAACCAAACTGCTTGGTCAGTGTTTGCTAGCCTCTTCCTAGAGTCTTTATTTTGTGTGCATGTGTGTTTGTGAGTGCACATGCGTGTGTGAATGTGTAGAGGCCCGAGATCAATGCTGGCAAACTTCCTCAATTTCTCTGCACTTGACTTTGACAGTTTCTCGCTGAAGCTGGAACTGGCTGGCCAGTGAGCCCTAAGGATCCTCCTGCCCCCATTTCCACAGTGCTGAGATAACAGGTATTCACTACCACACCACACCTGACTTTTTTTAAAATATGGGTGTAAGGATCAAACACAGGTAACCTTGTCTGTGCAGCAAGCACTGAGACCACATAAGCCATCTCCTCCCCTTCCTCCTCCTCAATTTTTAATCAGCATCTTGATGATTTGGATGCAAGTGGCCAGGGACCATACTTTGAGAGTATAGAACAGCAGTTGCATTAGCTAGTTGTCATAGTAACCTTATGCTTACAGGAAAGATTACAGACCTCAATGGCTTCCAATGTAGGTATGTCCCTTTCCATTATGGGTCTGCAGGTGGACTGCTTTGCAGGTTCACAGTTCCAGTTTGCTTTCCTAGACTTGTCTATAAGCTTCAGGTCAAATCTAGGTATGACTGTGTCCTTTTGTGCTGAAGCCCAGGAGGATGGCGGTGGCTTCTTGAGGAAATCATACTGTGAAGCTATCACCAAAGTGCCTATAGCAAGTCAGGCCTCTGCTATTCTTCCGGGATTTCAAGATCTAATCACATCATGGGCTCTACTGTTAACTGTTGTGGGATAACCTTTGTGTACACTGTGAATATAACTGTGATTGGTTTAATAAAAAGCTTATTGGCCAATAGCTAGGAGAGAGTAGGTAGAACTTCTGGGCAAAATGAGGAAGTCAGAGGGATGAACTGAGATGAGATGCCACTGAGATGCTGAGCAAGTCAGACATATGGTACGGAGGAGAAGTAACTGGGCCACATGGCAAAATGTAGACTAATAAAATCAGGTTAATTAAGTCATAAGAGCTAGTTGGGAAAAACAACTAAGCTAAGGGTAAGCTTTCATAATTAATATTAAGTCTCCATGTCATTATTTGTAGGCTGGCAAAAGTATTACTACAGCTAATGAGACAAGTCATGTGACCAAGCACATCTCAATGGGGCTCACAGGTGTACCCACTCCTGGTGTGTGGGCTGTACAAAGTTGTGTCAGAGGGGAATAAAAGGTAGCACCTTCTATTAGATGATCTTTCAATGCTGTCTACAGCCATGGCATTCTGTATTTCTGCATTGTTTTGGTTTGGTTTTTGAGGTAGGTTTCTCTGTGTACCATTGGCTGTCCTAGAACTTGCTCTGCAGACCAGGCTGGCCCCAAATTCAAAGGTCTGCCTCCAAAGTGTTGGGATTAAAGGCATGTCATGGTGGTGTATACCTTAGAGTCAACATCTCAGAAAGCTGATATAGGAGAATGGGAGTTAGACCAACCAGGAAACAGGCCATACTGTATCAGAGAAACAAAAATAGATTATGCTCAAAATTACTTATAAATTATCAAAAGCATCATTGAAACATAATTTACATGCCTCACGCCTTTAAACTATAGACTTCAGTGGATTTTTAAATATTCACTGACCCAGGGTGCTATCATCCTCATCCATTCTATAGCCATAGTTACAGATCAGGCTTTGGACTCAGAAGCATTTGGGCTTCCTGTCTTTCTTAAGTAACATTGGGAAATTTTTCTGACTCCCCAATGACACATTGACTTGAATGTCACCAAAGTGGCTTTTATTCATTTTTAGCATCTGGCTTATGAATCCTAATTGCCCTGACAAGATACCAGACCAAAAGCAACATAATGGAGAAAGAGTTTATCTATCTTGTGATTTAAGGAGGGATGTGCCCACCATTGGAGATGAACGAGAGCAGCTGGTCTTCTGCAGCTGGGAAGCAGAAAGCCATGAATGGCGGTGCTCAGCTGACTTTCTCCTTTGTATCTAGCTCAGCACTCCAGCCCCCAGTAGAGTGCTTCTCCTATTCAGAGTGGATCTTCTTTTCTCAGCTAACCCTCTCTGGAAGGACAGACTCATAGATATACTCAGATAGGTGTTTCCATGGTGATTCTCAACCCAGTCAAGTTGACAATGCTAATGAACCACCATAGCTTAAAGACTGGCCAAGAGCCAGAATCTGCTACGACAAGAACTTAGTAATGATATGTCTGGGCCAGCTCCCACTTCCCTGAGAAACACGCATTTCCCCCCAAAATGGGTCACTGTCCCTTGAAGCTCTTTTCAACTGTGGGCCACACCTTCCTGTGTTCATTGTGGTTAAGCTTTACATACTTCTTATGTCTTTTTTTCCCCTCAAAGCCAGAAAATGAAGTTAATTACGGTAATTCTTTAAAAGTCCCCGTTTTTAAAAAGTACAATCCAAAATAGATTTGTAGGGTTTTCCAAAAAAATTACCTATTTCCATGTTAGTTTTAAATTTTTCATTGAACTCCAGAACATGAATACGGATGGGAGCATTTTAGTTCAGTCAGACCAAGAGTTCCAACATAAGAACTTACTGTAGGAGATTCTGCCTGAGAAATTTTTATGTTGAGAATCATTGACAATACTGACTACTTCAAAATTTTATTTCTCAGTAATTACTGTTTCCTCCTAAATTTAGAGAATCTCACTTTTCTGGGGAGGAGAGAATTCTGAAGTGTTACTTATCAAAATACATATTTTGATGGAGGATATAGCTCCAGGATAGTGTGCTAGTTTCACATGCAGGCTATTTGGGCCCTAGAAATATACAAAACTAATTAATAAAAATAATAGCAATAATTGTAATGTTTTCCTAAAAGCCAACTTTCCAAGTGCTAAAAACATGGCCTAGTATTAGAAACATTTTTTAAAAATCAATTTTTTACAGATGTGTTTAATTTTTTTTTTAATTTTTTTTTTATTTATTTATTTGCCTTGGTGTTTGCCTGGAACTGGAACTACAGACAGTTGTTAGCTGCCATGTGGGTGCTGGGAATCGAATCCTGGTCCTCTGGAAAAGCAGACGGTGCTCTTAACCGCTGAGCCATCTCTCCAGCCCCGTGATTAATTTTTAAATTAAGTGTATGTGTGTGTGCATGTATATAGCTATGTTCGCATGAATGTAGATGTCTGCAGAGTCCAGGAGGTGCTGGATTCCCTGTAGCTGGACTTAGAGACTATTCATGCCTAAAGAAGCTAATAACCAACATGGACACAATAGTTTGCCAACAGCCAATCAAAGTGGTGCTTAAAAGAACAGAAATGCAGCCAGGCAGTGATGGTGCACATCTTTAATCCCAGCACTTGGGAGACAGACGCAGGCAGATATCTGGGTTCCAGGACAGCCAGGGCTACACAGAGAAACTCTGTCTCAAAAACCAAATCAAAACTTAGCAGAAATACAAAGCGCTGTAAGTCAAAACTTTGGTCTGTTTTCCCCGTCATTGCTGTCAGACAGCATTTTCTCTCTGTACACACATCTTTGATGTCTCTCAGTGTGTCCTAACCTCCTGTCACGGGGACCCCAGACAGAGCCCTAAGGGCTTCATTTCAATTCAAAAGCTCCCCCAAAAGGCCATATATTAATTAAAATGAAGTCACATTTTGAGTATCAGAAGTTAAGACTTCAAAATAACAATTTAGGAGAACACTGTTCAGCCCATAAAAATAGATGTGACGGCCAGTCATAGTCATGGTGGTATCCGCCTTACACGCAACTACTCAGAAAGCTGATGTAGGAGAATGGCTTGAGCCCAGCCTGGGGACACAGGAGGCTCGTTTCAAAGAAACAAAAATAGATTGTGATCAAAATTACTTATAAATTATCAAAAGCGTTATTGAAACGTAATTTATATGCCTCACACCTTTAAATTAAAGACTTCAATGGATTTTTAGATATTCACTGACCCAGGCTGCTATCACCCTCATTCATATTCATTATCTGGGGAGGAAAAAACATCTCCTCCTAACCACTGTCCTCCCTGCCCTTCAGCATCCACAAGCTTACTTTTGTCTCTGCACATTTTATTCAATAGGAACCATGCAGCATGTGGCCATTTGCAACTCTTAGTATGATTTCAGGGCTCATCGATGCTATAGTATATGCTGATTCTTGATGTTTTTTGTTGCTAATATTCTATGTGGTGGTTTGAAAAAAAAATGGCCCCATAGGTCCATAGAGAGTGACACTATCCAGGAGATATGGCCTAGTTGGAATAGTGTGGCTGGCCTTGTAGTAACTGTGTCGCTGGGGTCAGGCTTTGAGGTTCCAGATGCTCAAGCCCCATCCAGTGTCTCATATTCTCTTCCTGCTGCCTACCAATCTGATATGTAAGTCTCAGCTCCTCTTCAGCAACGTGTCTGCATTCCACCATTCTTCCCAACGTGACCATAATGGACTAAATCTCTGAACTGTAAGCCATTCTCAATTAAATGTTTTCTTTTATAAGAGTTGCCATGGTCATGGTGTCTCTTCATAGCAGTAGAAACCTTAAGTGAGATATTCTATTTATTATTTATTCATTCATCACTGATCAACATTTGGGTTGTTTCTTCTTTGGCACTGTTGTGAATAAGGCTGCTCTGAGCACATGTGTAGGTGTGGATTTTTAAGTCTCTTAGTGTGTGGAATAGAAATATTCGATCATGCGGTAGCCACACTTACCCATCTGAAAGTAATTAAAGTGTTACTCAGATTATTGTTATACAAGCTAAATAATCAAGAACTGATAAGTTATCTTCAGTGATTAGAAAACTTAGGCCTACCCTGGAAAGATAGTTCATCAGTTAAGGGTACTTGCTGCTCTTCCGGAAAACCTGAGCTTGGTTCCTAGTACCCATGGTGAGTGGCTTATAACTTCTGTAACTGCAGCTCAGTGAGATCAACACCTTCTAGCCATCTCAGGCACTCACATGTATATGCACACATGCACGCATGCACACACATATATATAAAAACCCATATATATGTGTTTAATAATGGAATACAGGGGCTGGAAAGATGGCTCAGCAGTTAAGAGCACTGGCTGCTCTTCTAGGGGTCCTGAGTTCAATTCCCAGCAACCACATGCTGGCTCACAACCATCTGTAATAAGATCTGGTGCCTTTTTTGGCCAGCAGGCATACCCTGTAGGCATGCAGCCAGAGCACTGTAAAATAAATAAATAAATCATAAAAAATGAAACACAATTCAGCATTTAGTAAACTGTTCTTAATTTTAAAAAAGTAATAGGGAGAGAGAGTAGTCATTTAAGAGACTTTACAGAGGTCTAAATGCACAGTGCTGAAGCTGGGTGTCTAGTGCACACTTTTAGTCCCAGTGGTAGGGAGGCGGAGGAAATGGATCTCTGTGCACTCAAAGACAACTTGGTCTATGTAAAGAGTTCTGAAACAGCATAGGCTACATGTAGAGGGACCCTGTCTCAAAACAAAACAAAAAAGTGCAATGTTAAATGAACTTTTCTGAGCCTCAATTTTCTTTATAGAGTATACTGCTCATGGATATTAATTTGATCACGAGGAAGTGCCTGTAAAATTACATGTACCATTCCTTCCTGAATTTTCCCACCTGTAAAAAGGATATGAAAGGGTCCCCTGATGGGTAGTGGAGGTGCCTATCTTTAATCCCAGCACTTGGAGGCAGAGGCAGATGGAGCTTTGTGATGTCAAGGCTAACTTGGTGCACTGAGTGAATTCCAGGATAGGCTCCGAAGTTACACAGAATAACCCTGCCTCCAAAAACAAAAACAAACAAACAAAACATAAAAACGGGAAAGTATCTCCTATCAGAAAGTGTCTCCTGAGCTGACTCGCTGAGTGCAGAGCATGTTATAACATAGGAAACAGAGTGTCACATCTGTAAGTCTTACAAAATCGAGAGCCATGAAGACAGAGTGTGACCCATATCCCTGCAACAGAGCTGAGATGAAAAGCTGGGCCTGCTGACTCTCCACTCACCCATCTTCCCACCAGCCTGCACTGCCTGCAGGAACCAGGGAAGGACTGAGCCTGGAGTTATTTTCTGGCACCAGCAGGCCCTTTGCGTCAGCCTGTAGATTCTGGGTCCAGGAAACAATGTGGGGCAGGAAACCCTGCTCGGGCTACACAGCTCAGAAGGTGGCAGGTCAGAAGCCCAACACAGACCAATAGTGCCAGGCCACTGTCCAATCCACCTATGTTGGTCCCCTCAGGAGGCTCAGCTTCTGTGGAAACCTTTCTGGATCATAAATGACTCCTGGATGCACTCTGTCTGTACCTCCACCTCCCCTTTGTTCAGACTAAGGATCCCGAGCAGTCACCTTGGCTTTGAGATCCGAGGTCACTTTCTGTGTGCCTCTGGTCCAGACCCTCAGTCTCCCTTTTTTTACTGGCTTCCAGTGGGAAGGGGCACAGAGCTGGCTCTAGAGTATCCTCATCTAACTGAGATGAATCATTTAACATCTCCTCAGGATGACACTCCAGCCTCCAGCCCAACACCCTGGCTTCACCTTCATGCTTTCAAGTCCACCCCCATCCACCTCCCCCCAGTGATCCTTTACAATGCTTTGGATGGGCTCGCAGGTACCACCAGCATGCGTGGGAGGTGGGCCCTCAGTCCTGCAGACTCCATGGTCCCTCACATTCATAAATATCACAATGACAAGCTGAAAAATGCCGATCATGAGGCCAAGCTGCATGGACAGGGCCATATTAATGTCAGTATTAAAGTCTCCAAAGATTCCCAGATTTAGTGCATTCTTTTAGACGTTCTTGGTCCCAAACAAAAATCCTAAAGTAGAACTCTCCAGAAGGAAGCGACTGAAAGTATGTTGTCTTCCTTTCTCCTCCACTCTCATTCCCTGGAGTTCTCCAGAACCACCAGAAAGAAGAACTCGGCCTGCTTTTAGAGGGAGCTGCCTCCAGTCTATCAAGTGAACTCCACAACATTAAAAAGTACTTTGGAAGTTTGGATTGAGATGCCAGGTGCCAGTGTGCCCTCCATCTCTGCAGACACTCATTCTGCTCCTTGCTGATGAGGCCTCCAGCTGATACCATTCACAGCCTCATAACTGGGGTGCAGGGTGTAAAAGCACGCCAGCCTAGCTGGCTGTCAGCACAGGAAACTCCGCTCTTTCCAGACTCAAATTTATGTGCATCCTCCATAAACTTTATGCCTCACTGTGCTGCTGTTAAAAGTGATTTACTTGTAAGGTGTTAGCTCACAGGATGCTTTGCTTAGGAGATCTGTGCTGACCCCATGGGGTCACACAGGCTGAGGTCCTCTCCAGAGGCATCACCTCACAAAGATTGGGGACCACAGGCTTCCAAGCCGAGGTCTTATTAGAGAGGTCTGTATGAAGCCTGGTGGCCATAAAAATCTGAACTCCAAGAACTAAGAAGAGTACCTTGCTAGAGTTTGCAGATTAGAAGAAAGGCCACAAGCCAATGCATTTCCTTTTCCACCCATTCACATCCCGAAAGGGCCCATAGTGGGAGGTTTGTCTAAAGAAAAATGTGTAGGCGTATTCGATGCATATTTAATATAGATGGATGTATTTTAAAATGGAGGAAATACAGTTTTCTGAACACTTGGGAAAGGAAACAACTATGAATAAGGAGATGAGGAAGCAAGAAAAGTGCCCACAGATCCTCAGGTCTCCTACACAGGACAGCCGAGCCTGTTCCGGACTTACTTCGGCCGATGGGGTCTCTGGGCATCCAGTTGTGTGTGCCGGCTTCCAGCCTACTTGTGAGAATGACCAACTCCCAGAAAGGAAGGAGAAGACAAGACACCCCAGTGTTGAGCCTCATGGAGACTTTGTTCCATGGATGTATAGTTAGGGTTTTGTACTGTGATAAAAATACCCGATGGTTCAGTGGATGTGCTGGGCAGTTTGGGTCAACTTGACCCAAACTGGAATCATCTGAGAGGGAGGGAGCCTCAACTGAGAAAATGCCTCCATAAGACTGGGCTGTAGATAAGCCCATAGGGCATTTTCTTAATTAGTGGTTGACATGAGAAGGTTCAGTACATTGTGGGTGGGGACACCTTGGTCTGGTGGCCCTGAGTTCTTTCTATAACAAAGCAAGCTGAGCAAGCCAGGCAAAGAGCACTCCCCATGACTTCTGCCTCAGCTCCTGCCTTCTGGTTCTCGCCTGGCTTCAGTCTCGGCTTTGCCTTTCCTCAGTGATTGTGATTCTGGACATGAAAGCCAAATAAACCTTCCCTCTCCGTTTTACTTTCTGTGAAGAGTCACAATGACTGCGGCAACTCTCACAAAGGAAAACATTTCATTTGGGACTGAATCACAGTTTCAGAGGTTTAGCTCATTGTCTTCATGGTGACAGTTGTTAGCTCCATGGAGGCAGCAGGCAGATGTGGCGCTGGAGAATGCTGAGAGTTCTACATCTTGATCCATAGACAACAGGAAGTGGATTGTCTCACTGGGCGTGGCTTGAGCATCTGTGAGGCTTCAAAGCTGGCTTCCTCCAACAAGGCAATCTCCTGTAGTGTCACTCCCTAGGAAGAAAGCGTTCATATACATGAGTTTCTGGGGCCGTTTCTATTCAAACCACCACACTCTCCAAGATGCTTTTGGTTACAATGTTTCTCTACAGCATGAGTATCTGTAACTATTACAGGGGTAAATGGCCTGCTGCAACAGGCCAAGTTTGATCCTGGGAGTGCAGGTAAGGGTGGAGGGATCTTAGAACCGACTCCACAAAGTTGGTTCTCTGACTGCCCTGCCATGTATTCCCCATAGCACCCATGTGCCCCTCCACCCACAACAGACAATAATAACAAGTAAATAAAATATAAAATACCCAATAAAAACAACTCCAAAGAGGAATGTTGTGATTTGTGGTTTCAAGTTGAGTCTATGATCAGCTGGATCCATTGTTTCTGGGCTGCGATGAGGCAAGACTTCATGGTGGGATGCCTCGTGGTGGCCAGGAAGTACAAAAAGAAGGTCCAGAGCCAAGGCACATGCATTGCAGCCACATCTCCCAGGGGCCCACTTCTCCAGTATGCTCCTCCTCCCAATAGCCTATTCAGCTATAGACTCAGAGTTGGGTTAATCCACCAATGACGTTAGCTAGCATCCTTGTGATCCTAATTGCCTCTCTATAGTGTCACCAACAGGGATCAGGCTTTCAACATCAATGTACAGAGGGGCACTTTACATCCAAAATATTAAAGTGCTCAAGGGGTCATGCTTTGTCCTCCTTACTGGGCCCTGTGAAATCCCATTATGAGACACACAATAAGAGACTATATGACTTAACCTCTTCAAGCAATGGGAATTATGGGCCTGTCAAGTTTGAGAATAAAATTATCCTTGAATTCTTCATTTCCTAGTACAATGTTAGCTTCGGTCATGAAAATCCCAGCTTTCTCAGGGTCTTGCCATTTTGCCACGTAGAGTATGGGATGAGCAACCCTTCTGAGTGTCTCCTGTGGGCTATGACTCAGGCTTTCAACATGCAAAGCCAACACCCCCTAATGCTCCGTGGGAGTCCTCCAGCAGATGCCTGCCTTTTCCTGGATGCCAAAAACTCTCTGGAAGATGCCTTGGGGACCACATTCCAATGCTCGAAGCTTGGTACAGACTCCAGAGCAAAGAGACTGGAGAATGCTATCTCTTCGCCTGTTTAAAAACAAAGATAATACTGGTGGGGTCTAGTTGGCCCCACAGCATACCCTGCCTCAAAGCATCACTTTATAATGTCACCTGGTCCTTATTTACCTTTATGTCTCTTATATCCCTTAGATCTTCTCCTTTGAGGTGCTGCAGTTACTGAAGTTCTTGCTTTGTAAGAGTTTCAACTTGTTTGCTGAGTTCCAGACACGGAACTCAGAAGACTGACACTGTCTCTGCACTGGAGGCAGAGACAGGATGATCCCTGGAGTGGGCTGGCCGGACAATCTAACGAGAGATCTTGTCTCCATGAGGTGGGTGGTGTTTCTAAGGATGGTGACACCTGACATTGTCACACAGGCCTAAGCATCCTGGCTTACTCCCTCAGTACACATTAGCTCCCCCGACAGGGCACCATCCATTTCTGGCTTCAAAGAAAACTCAAGTCCATGAGCATGGGCACATAAGCACACAATTCTGGCTAAGCTTTCCTTTAGCGTAAAGCTCGATGTTTTGACTAGACTATCTAGCTAGAGAGCTCCAGAGACCTGCCTGTCACTGCCCTATAATGCTGTTGTTACTTGCACACTGACCATATCTGGCTTTTTCAAAAATGTGGGTGATGGCTTACAAGCTCAAGTCCTCACACACAGCAAGCATCCTTACCCACTGAACCATTACCTATCGTTTACAATATGTGCTAATTGTCAGTGCATTGCCTCTCGGCCCCATACATATCCTTCACTGAATACTCCTCAAAGATGGAGCTGTGTCCATCCAACGTTTTTCCTCTGTGGTGAGTACAATGTTAATGCTCTTCAGTAGAAGACTGGCGAGAGCCAGTGGGGACGTGAGTTTGCTGCCCTGGTGCCCTCATGCTTGCTACATCCAAAGCTCTCCAGTTCCTGCAGCACCAGCTCCCAGGATGCACAGTGGCCAGTAGCAGCAGCTCCCTGGAACTTCCCCTACCTCAAGTTGACAGTGAAGTGCCTGTCAACAGACAGGATTCTAGGGTGTGTCTCCTTGCCCAATCCCAGAGTCCTCTCTGCCACCTTTGCCATCACCCTGCCCTCTTCAGCAGGGTCTGGAACTTCACCCTCAAGCTTTCATCTCAACCTTCAAGGGTTGTTCCATCTGTCTGCCATTTTTATGGCCTTTAGGCTTCTCTTTACTTCTTATTAGCCAATTCTTTGCTGGCTTAATCCCTCATTATAGCGAACAATTCTTTGTATTATATGTTGCCTGTTCAAATTACAGTGTAGTTTGTCCTTCTTGATTGAATCCAGACGGACATAGACTTCAGATGTCCTTGGGGTAAATTCACAGAGAATCAATGACACTTTAGTATAAAGTGGATTATTTTGTTTTCCTGGCACTGGGGAACAGTAAATACCTTGGGGATGATCTGGAAAACTGTAAGGAAGAAAAACCCAGCAAGTGGGCAGGAAAATTCTAATATTGAACTTTGTCCATTTCACATTTGCCATGGGCTGACAAGAACAGTTAAGTGTTATTTTACGTCACAGGAAATGTCTTTGGTTCCCCAGGGTCAGTATAATGGCACCAGCAGGAGAATGAAGTAGTGGTTTCTTTGGTGAAGTGGCAGCTACACTGGCCTTGGTTGGTTTATTCCTTAGATACACACCCAACTGTGCAGCCACATAAGAGACCAGGTTCCGCTGAGCACGCTGGCTTACTCCCTCAGCACGCATTAGCTCCCCCAGACAGGGCACTGTCCACTTCTGGCTGCAAGGAAAACTCAGGTCCATGAGCCTTCAGACAAGGAAGTGTCTCCATTAAGTGATGACTAATGTGGCCTTTCTCTGGGGCTTTTGAACACAGGAAAGCCTACATGCTCCTGCTGCAGGGCTGGAGAAGGAACAAGAAGACAGGCGTCCCTTCCAACTTGAAATCTTTGTAGCAGGGCATGTGCATGATTAAGAACAGTTCATGCAGAGGGCCGTGTCCTCCATTGCTTCTCTCACAGCCTGAACCCAGTCCTCTTCACGTGAGGTCACACAAATAATGCCCTCAGCATCGCTGCACAGGTCCTCGGAAGCATCAGGCTGTCACAAAAGTCTTTCCATTCCTGAGGGGTAGCGTCCCCTCACTTGGCTTGCGGCTTACCAGGGCTTCCTATTGCATGCTCCCACCCCCACCCTTTCTGATCCAAGATGGATAGCTGGTTAGCACAAACAAGAAACAGAACAGGATAAATTGATCTTTATCCGTTCTACCGGCAGTTAATCCATCTCCACTTCACTCTACCCCTGATCCATTTCTCCCTAGTTTTGAGATATCACACCAGGCCTTGCCCAACAGGCCCACGTGAGCTAACACTGTCTTGATGAGTCACCAGCCCTGCACCTGAGCTCAGCCTCACAGCCCATTTGTCTGTCATTTTTTGCAACTAAGAATTGTTTGCAGGATAACTGAGTAGAAATCACTCACAGAATCTATCATTATCTAGGCTGGTGTTAGTCACAGAGAAAAGGCTGGGACAGCTATGGTTGGGGGTGGGATTGGTTAAAGGAGGGGCATCATCAAAGCCTCTGAGCACACAATACATTTCAGCAATCAGAGCCAGAATCTAAACGCACAATAAAGAGAGGCGAGTGGAAAATGCTTATAATCGTCATATTTTAAATGCCTCCTTTCCTGCCAATCTTACATCCGCTCCCAGAGATGCAAAAGCTGCCCACTCTGCCAGCCCCTTGCCAGCTGCCAGCTGTTACTTCCCTAGAAAAAGGGTCAGAAGGCTGCTGGGAGCTAATAGCCAGCCAGAAGCTGCTGGTGAGAAATGTCCCTCGTGGGCTGGAGCTGCTGGCTGATTGTCAGGCAAGACCTACAAGTTCTGGTTTGATAAAAGCCAGCTATAGATTTCAAGGCTTCTTTCTCTCCTCTGCCCTCCCCCTTCCATTTGGGCTCTGAAATTGTCATGCACTCCAAATGGCACTCGATGGGCACACAGGCCTTTGTTCTCCCTTGTTAGGCATCAACACTTTCAGTCCTATCAAGACAGTCACTTGGCGAGGTGGGGAGTGGACTGAGGTGACGTGGGGTGAGGCTGGGTGCTGGGAGAGCCACAAGATGCCCCTTGGCATCTGTACAGCCCTGAAGAGGATACAGGCCAGAGTGCTTCCTGCTCATTCTGAGATGGAGCCTCAGATTCTGGTGGTTTCCGTGACAGCTTGGACTTAGGGGTGGTCTGGGCTGGCAGGTTCGTGAGGATTTATGGATTGGGCCCCCTGAAATGAATTGAGTCACCAGCCACAAGCACCAGACACAAAACCCAAAGCTTCCTCTGCTCCCAATTGTTTCTATAGGCCAGCAATCAAGAATTCCCTTCTTTGAGCTCTGTGGATTTCAGGGGGTCAGATTGGAGGAAGGCATCAGCAGGAGCACTGCACAATAGTGTGTGTGCTCTAAATTCAGATGCTTCGGGGCTGCTGTGTGCAATGTATCAACAGTGAAAAATAAACACCCAGCAGAGGCTGGCTTTGAGTTTAGGCAAGCACACAATAAATTTCAACTGCTGCAATTAATCGCTTGCTGCTTGTGAAGAATAATCCCGGGGAGAGCGTTGGCTCCCTCTCCATCAAAAGGCAGGTGAAAGGGGAAAGCAGCTAAACATTTGGGGTGTGGTTGGGGGGCGCTTACCTGTGAGCAAGCATTGATACTGCATCCCAGGGAGAGCCTCCTTCTGCTGCCCAAGCACAGCTGTGCCACAAAAGCGCCTCTGTGCTAGCCCTCCAGGCCCTTCATTGTCACCTGCCCCCATCTGGGGGTCTCTCCGGGTGGGTGTGGGGAGGGGCCTTGCCTGCAGGGATAGCCAATAAAAGAATTCAAACTCCTCCTCAAGAGGTGTTCTTAGGTTGTGATATAAAGTGTACACAGCACAATTCTTATGGGACTTTTTTTGCTTTGTTTTTTTGTTCACCTCCACGTGTATAGTTCAGCGGCATTAAATACATCCTCACGATGCTGTGCAGCCATTGCCACCATCCTACTAAAGTCCAGATGGTACCTCAGCATCCTCATCTCCTGGTAACAACTATCTCACCTTTCTGTATCTGGGAAGCTGATATTTTATATTGTTCTCTCTCTCTCTCTCTCTCTCTCTCTCTCTCTCTCTCTCTCTCTCTCTCTCTCTCTCTCTCTCTCTCCTGTGTATTTGTACCACAGTGTATATGTAGGGGTCGGAGGATGACTTTGAGGGTCCTCTCCTTCCATGGCGGGATCAGCGTGTACATTAAACACCTTTACCCACTGAGCTGTCTCTTCAACTCAGCATCATAGTTCAAAAGGCTCTTCTGTGTCATTGCATGAATCATGTCCATTGGATGTTCTTATCCATCTGCTGGTAGAGCTCAGTGTTCTCACTGTTGGGCAATTGAGACTCATACTGCTTTGAGTTCGGGCGCACACACAAGTAATTGTTCAAGTACCTGCTTCCAAGTCTTGGGGCTGAACCCAGAAGTGGAGTTACCAAGCTGTTTCCAAATTTCTCTTGATTTACTTTGCCATCAGCCACACTATGGATAAAACACATGAATAGTATTGGTGGTATGTTGCTACCTATGGGATTACTATGTCTTTAAATTTTATTTATTCATTTATTTATTTACCTTGGTGTTTGCCTGGAACTGGGAACTGGAACTACAGACAGTTGTGAGCTGCCGTGTAGGTACTGGGAATTGAACCCCAGTCCTCTGGAAGAGCAATCAGTGCTCTAAATCGCTGAGCCATCTCTCCATCCCCAGGGTTACTATGTTTCTAGGTGACTTAGTTGACTGTAAAAAGAGTCGGAAGTAGTTGAGAGGGCATTGCCATCAAGTCAAGGGGAGGGATTGAATGATACTGGCTGATAAAGCTACATGATTCTTGTCTTCCTTGTGTGATATTAAGATGTGGGCTGGGGACCCTGAAAGGAAGAGGAGACTGCTCTGGAGATTAGATGACACTCAAGGATGAAAGCTGACCATTGAGATGCTTAGGCAAGGATGCAGGCTGGCTCCCGACCCCACACTGTCCATCTTAAACCATCTCCTTGCTCTTCCAAGAACTGGAATACGCCTCTCTTGTCCCTCAAAAGCTCCAGCTAAGATCTGTTATGTATAACAGAATTGCAATGGTGGCCTTTGGGCAAATAGGAAGACTGGCAGAAACACCAAGGCAGGGAGCAGACCTCTAAACTGGGGAAGGTGGTGGAGTGGTGGGTCAGGGTGAGCTGTATCCATATTTTGCGGGAGCAGGAATTCAGAATAGGAGACAGCTCTGAGGCTCTTCAAACATTCTACAAAGTGAGGTGGGGCTGTAGCTTCAGAGTGACAGCAGAGATGAAGGATCAGAAGCTCTTTTAGGTGTGCAGGGGAACTTCAGGCCTTCGCAGAGTGACGTACAGCCACTGGCAGCTGCCTCTGACCTGAGGGGAAATGACAAGTCAGACACCAGGTACAAGACCTCTGCTTACGGAATGTCCAATGGCTTCAGTCGGGATTCACTCTCTGTGAAACTAGTTTGTCAAATGCACAGCCAGACAGAGCTGTGAGGGTTTCAGGGTACTGGGAGTCACCCAGGCAGCTAAGAGTAGATCTAGCCTCCTCTCACTAAGTACTGCATCCATCAAAGGGGGCTCTCCCAGGGCAGTCTGGGATGCAGGGCAGAGACTGGTCCTGGGATGGGGACTTAGTGGGGATAGAATTGAAGGGAATCGATTGCCAGCCTGAGCAGGGCAATCATGGCTCCGGCAGGGCTTGTCCTTCCCCCATTGCCTCTGCTTTGCTAAAACCATTCAAAGCTGGCCACCAAGGTCTAGTCCCTTATCTGGCCACTTCCTCCTCCTGAGACTGACTACCAAGGTCCAGCTATCCAAGTATTGAAGTCCAGCAATCAAAAGCCCCCATTGGCTCATCTAATTAACATGCCCAATTAAAACTAAACACCTCATCCTAACACGAGGTTTGCCTTTATAAACCATCTCTTTCCTATGGGCCATGTCTGTGTCTTCTCTATCCCTCTCTCTGGAACAAATTCCCTTCCCCGCTCCCTCGTTCCCTTTCCCTTCTCATGTCTCTGTCTCTTATTCTCTGCCCTTTGTCCCTCTGGAGCAAATAAATCTCTCTTGTGCTAAGAACTTGGTCTTGGGGATCTTGAGCCAGCTCCAAGGTTCCCTAAGAGTCAGCACATGATCTCACAATGCACCCTGGATCTGTCGCCTCTCTGTCCAGGTTGTATCTATTCAAGCAGGAGCATCATAACTCAAGACTGTAAACAACAGAAGACTTATAGGTAGAACTGGGTGCTCTGCTAGTCTGGTTATGAGCTTTCATAACATCTCACAATTATTAGCTATGAGGTGAGTCCTGTGTGTTCGGGGTCCGAAGACTCAGCCTCTGACAGGAAAGGATCAAGCTGGTGCTGGCATAGCAGGTCCTTGTAGGTCGACCCACATGGGTGCTCAGGCAGTGCCTCACAGGTCAGGACCTTTTTTCCGGGGTCTCAGTCTTTGCTAATATACAATAAAGGACAATGGACACAGAAAATAAGTTACTGCACGTGTATACCTGAATTCTGGGTGTATAAAGTGGTGGGCAGGCTCGTCACTCCGCTGCTTGCCAAGGTCACAGAGACCCCTGAATATTCTGGTGTGAGAACTGCTGCCTCAGTGGGTTCTGATCTGCTCTTTTCTGGTCATGGGATGAGACATCCATGGGCAGTGCTGTCCTTATACATTGGCTCTCCAGAGGGAAAATGTCTCATTCTCAGTGCATGCCAATTTTCATAGTGTAAATATTTCTTTCATGGGACCATGCCTAGCCACAGTGAAGGCTGAAGAAAGATCACTGGGTAGCAGTTTACCTGACTAACCGTTCCATGACTGTGGAGGAGTAAAGGGTGGGTTTTGGGGTTCAGTTGTTAGCCTCCTGGTGAAGGCCAGTCAGATTACCTCCCAGAGGACCCAGGTGGGCATGGTGTGTGTGCGTAGGGGGGTCGGTTGGCACATCTTTAAGGGGCCCATGAAGGCTGTTCCCACAGAAGTCAGAAAAGCTTGCTGTGGACCTCAGGGTCTAGTCTCACTAAATGGGGAAGCACACTGCACTCGTTCAAATAGTGTCATTCCTTGAGGGCTGTCCACCACTGTTCTTGGACAGCCTGGCCGACCTGGAATGGCCAAGTAAGCCAGGCTGACTGGCCGGAAAGCCTCAGGAACGTCTGTCTCCACTTCCCAAACATTAGAATTGCAACGAGGAACCACAAAGCCTGGGGAGTTTTGCTTGTTTGTTTTGTTTTTTTAACACAGGTCCTGGAGATCAAAGTCATCCTCAGGCTGTCAAGGCAGCACTGAGCTCTCCCTGGCCCCGGGCTTAACTCTCACAAGGCCTTTCCTCAGACCAGATTCCCCAGGGGCGGGGCAGCTCCAGGAGCTTCAGAGTTCCGGGACATGCAGAATGTAAAAAATGCAATTTATCTCCATCTCTGTCTGTCTGTCTGTCTGTCAACCTCTCTATCTATGTGTGTGTCTCTCTTTGTCTCTGTCTGTCTGTCTGTCTCCCTCTCCATCTATATGTGTGTATGTGTGTCCCTCTCTCTTTGTCTGTCTGTCTCTCTCCCTCTCTATCTCTGTGTGTCTCTCTGTGTGTCTCTCTCCCTCTCTATCTCTGTGTGTGTCTCTCTTTGTCTCTGTCTGTCTCTCTCCCTCTCTATCTCTGTGTGTCTCTCTTTGTCTCTCTCCCTCTCTATCTCTGTGTGTGTCTCTCTTTGTCTCTGTCTGTCTGTCTCTCTGCCTCGGTGGAATCTCCCTGGCCTCTGTATGTAAGATGCAGTTCTGAGACCTTCTCTTTCTAGACAGCACCACTTGCCATGTTTACTCTTTGCTCTCATGCCAAGCAAGCAGAGCCGAGGGAGAGGGGATACACAATTTTTCTTCTAGGAAGGCATCAGTCTCCAGGCACCAAGCTTAGAGAGTGAGGATGACTCTGCTGAAGCTCAAGTTTTCTTGTTATGATCTCTAAGATCTGTTTGTCTCCAGAGGGACCACTCTAGGCAAGACAGAGCAGAGCGGAGGAGAGGCCAAAGGAGAGCAGAGGTTCTCCTTTGTGGATTCACGGTCTCATTAATAAAACAATTTCAAATAGACTCACAGGGAAGCTGAAGGACTATGTTATCGGAGCATGAAAGCAAACCACAGGGCCAGCAAGCTATAAACCTTGAGGGCTGCCTGGAGGAGGGAGAGGGAGAGGGGATGGTTGACATCTGCCTGGAGGAGGAATGGAGAGGGGGTGACATGCTTTTTGAGTCAGGGTTCAAGAGACTAGGCAGGTTCAGCAAGGGAGGGTGACAAGCAGCTGCGTGTGTGAGGGGCTGAGGAAAGAGTGAGTGTAGAGAACTATCGCAAACAGGATGAAGATTTGGCCCGTATCCAAAGAAGAGATGGGGGATTACATTTTTGGAGTTAGAACTGAGGATATAGCCACTCTTAGCAGTAAAGATCTGTAAACAGCTGAATGTGTGTGTGTGTGGGGGGGATTTCTGAGAGTATACATACATTATCTCATTAAGGGGCTATTTATTCCCTCTATCTCCGGCATCTTCAAGTGAATTGGTTTCCTGAGGGGTAGACTCCTGGTGATTAATAGGCCCAACTGGATTTAGTCTTAAATGAGAAGACAATAGTAATATTTGGGGCAGTTTAGACTGACAATTCTCCATCCAGGGCCAGAGAGAGAACTCAGATTCAGTTCTTTGGACCAGGAGGAAGTAGCTCTCATAATGGTCCTCAACAAAGCCACCTAGCTCTTCTACAACTGGCTTCTTCTCAGCTATTTCTTCAATTGCATGGATGTTTCTGGTTGGTATTAAATTCTTTGAGATTCAAGAAATCCTTATTCAATGATTAGCATAAAAATTCATCTCATTGCTATGCATGAATATTTTAGTATTATCTACTGTTGTGATTTGAGCTGTTTCTCTTACATTATTGACTCAGATCAGATTCAGGCATGCTAGTTGAGTTGTGCGTTTCTTTAATATTTATTAGGATGACAGTAGCTAATCTTTATTGAGCGAAACACCAGACAAAGCACACAGGGCATTTCGTTTACTCTCATAACAGCCTCAAGGGCTTTTGGGTACATGTGCAAGGAGGGCAATGTGAGAGATTTGGTAAGGCTTCAGGCTACACTGTCCCTCCTCAGGAAGCTGTGACCTGGAAAGAAGCCCCATATCCCACCAAGGTAACAGTCACAGTGGTGTATTTGTAGCTGTGGTGACCCATGATACAGACACCTTATCTCTTTTTTTTCTTTTCTTTTCTTTTTTTTTTTTCCTACACATATATTTACTTTGTGTTCAGCTTTCCCTCTGAATTTTTTTTTTCCCTCCCTGTATATCCTTATTCAAGGTCCCTTCCCCCTCTCACCACATCAGGTCATTTTTCTTCTCCCTAACTCCCCATCCCCTCCCTGGGCAGGGAGCAGACAGTCCTATGGTCCCACTGACCCAATAATGCTTGGATCAGTCTCCACTCCTGGCGACACCTTATCTCCTACCCATTGTACAGAGTAAGAAACAGAAGTATGACAATGTTACACTTCCCAAGGTCATATGCAGGCAGGAGGTGGTGTCTTAACCAGTTCTTAACCTGAAAGCCTTTGTCAGATACAAGCTTTGAACTTGCAACTTGTTGGCACAGTGTTACACCCACTGCCCAGGGCTACTATCTTGAGTCAGAAGCACTAAAAACGTGCATCCACATACACATGATATGCCTTACACATTCATGACATTCTATGCCAGCCGTGCATTTTTAAAAAAAAATTGCTCAGGCTCTGTGGACAGAGATGTACAGCTGCCAAGCCCAGCTGCTTGGAATTTTACAATGCAACAAGCAGAGAACAGGAATGGAGAGCTGTCAGGAAAATGATACCCTAAGGAAATCAGCCCCCTGCGTTCTTTTTCCTGGGTGTGAATAGTTCTGATGATAAAACCAGAGTCTGGAGTGTGGAAATCAGGAGCCAAGGCTTGCTCAATCGGCGGCAGGGTTTAACATAAACTGCCTGGCCACTTAGCTCCCCTGCCTCCCACTTCTGATCTCTGAGGAGCCCTGCAGATCGGCCTGTCCATTAAATACACCTCCCTCTAACTCGGCCTGAAGCTCCTGCCATTTAAAGCATTTCTTGGGTTAGGGTTGCCCCACCTGCCACAGCTCCCCTCTGGCCCCTCCCCTTTTGCTCCCTGATGCCTGAAAGTCCTTCAGTGTGAAACAAAGCTTTTCATTTCATAGAAGGTGATGAGGCTTAAAATGTAAGCACCCCTTGGAGAGGCAGTCCATTGATTCACATTCACACCATGGATCTGTATAAGTAAGTGATCAGGTGCCCCCTCCCCCACCCAGCATAATGTGATGAGGGGAAGGCAGGAGAGAAAATATGAGCACCAGAAAAATCAAGTATTGGAAGAAGGGCACAGAAAAGAGAAAGCAGGGCTCCCTAAGACCAATCTCTGTGATACTGGCACATGCCTGGTATCGCGGGCATTTCCCTGACTGGGAACTGTCCAGCAGGGTGCCAGGGTAATGGTGGCACACGGGGGGGGGGTGTCAGCTGGGGTTTTGATGTCTAATTCAGCAAGCTGCTGAGTTCTCTGTACTGCCGTGAGAGTTACAGAGCTCAACTCAGAGGCTGCTTTAGGATTTCTTTGTTAAGTGTTGAAGTACACATAAGGAAATTCTGTAGCCACGTTTGGGGTATAGTTTATATCACAAGGACCATTTTTAGTTCTGTGACGTCATCACAGCAATATATCTCCAAAGCCCTTTTCATCTGAAGAGACTACTCCTCGGGATACACACACAAACACACACAATTGCTGGGCCACATGGTAACCAGAAACAATGCTATAGCCTGTACCATTTTATTTTCCCACCAACAGTGTACAAGAAGTCCAAGTTTTGAAAAGAAACCATACTAATGTTTATTCTTTTTAATTGTGGGTTTTTGTTGTTGCTATTGTCATGTACCAATGTCTCATGTAGCCCAGGCTGGCCTTGAGCTCATCCTTCTGCCTCTACATCCCCGGTGCTAGGATTGCAGGCATATGTCACAATGCCAGGCTTCAGCCTAACTTTCTATGTGAACTAAATAAGGCTGCCTGTGGGCAGCAATTGTGTGAATCTAACTAAAGAATACTGGGGAAGAGACAGGGCTGGATGCCAGGATTTACACAATGGGGCACACACCAAAGGGTGTTAGAGATCCTCACCGCCCCTACTCTCTTAGTGTCTAGCATCTCCACAAAAGCTGCCTCTGCGCTGCCTCCTCCTCTACTGGGCTTCAGGCCATTTGGTCAGCTTCCTTCTGCCTCTTCCCTCATCTGACCCTTCCAGCTCTACTCAGCCCTGTTAGGAAGCAGAACCTGGGAACTTTTCCCTATTTTTTTCTTACAGAGCTGTTCTCGGTAATACACTTCTTGATTTCATTACGGAGAGCCCATCTCTAGAGGCTCTGACACTCCAAAGTGCTTAGCATGGGGCTGTACTTAATCAGCTTCTGAAGCCTGTCATCTGGTCCTGATGCTGGCCTGGACTAGGAATCTCACCAGAGCCAGGTGAGCACTGTACCACTGAGCAGAGCCCTGGTGCACTGAGGGCAACCTGGAGGTTAGCTACTACTAATTCGGTGGTTTTAACAGGAAGCCTCATGTATGGGGCTTACTCAAGAGACCCCCCCCTCAAACTTTAGATCCAAGGAACTACAGGGAGCCTCCCAGGAGCAGGTAATCTTTGGCTTTCCCCAAACTTTAGAATGCTCCCCTTCAAGTATGCAAATGTTTGGTAAAAGGCACCCGTTGCCTTGGGTAATGGTTTAACAGGCTATTTTGTAACTTGACAAATCTGCTGTTCCCAGCATGCCCCTAGTAAGAAAAGGAGCTGAATAAGCCTCAACTTCATAGGGAAGAGGCTAATCTTCATGAGTACCCGCATCTGCAACAAACTAGAGCAATCCCTCTTATGTGGGTTTCAGTCACCTGCAGTTATGTGCATCAAATAGAGCCTGAAAATATGAAATGGAAATTTCCAGAAATAAACAATTCTTCCATTTTAAATTGCGCATCAGGGGCTTGTGAGAGGGTTCAGTGGGTAAACGAGCGTGCTGCCAATTCAGTGACCTGAATTTGATCCCCAGGATCCACATGGTGAAAGGAAAGTACTAACTCCCCAAAGTTGTCCTTTGACCTCTGCACTGTATAGTACATATGTACCCCTCCCCCAAACACACATAAACAAAAATGAATAAATAAATGCAATGTAAAAACATTACAACAGTGCCTCATCTGAATAGTCTGGTGAGGTGCTGGTCTTCCTGCTCCATCTACCTGTGCCTGTGACTTCTCTTGACACTGTGACAAAATACCTGATGGAAGCAACTTGAAAGAGGAGGGGGTCATTTAGGGGAAGCCATCAGAGTGAAGGAGCATGGTGGCTGGAGCTGTTAGCAGCTGATCTGGAAGCGCAGAGGTGATGGGAAGGGAAGAGGGAAAGGCCTCACCCCAGTGATACACTTGCCAAAGCTGAGCATCCTATCCCGAAGGTCCCACTCCGTTCCCAAACAGCATCTCAAGGTCTACAAATGTTCACATACCTGAGGCTGTGAGAGACATTTCCCATCCAAGCCTTTGAATCCAGTCATCTTTGTTTTACTTAATAGTGATATCAAAGAACAAAAGTAACAATGTTGATAATTTTATGACAATATAGTTATAACTTCTATTTTATTATTAGCCATTGTTAATCTCTTACTGTGTCAACTTTATAAATTAAACAATTGTAGATATGTAAACGGTATTTACAGGGCTTACTGTTCTGTGGTTGGGGACTTAGGAGTTTGGGATGTAGCTTTTGTGGGCTAAAGGAGGCTATTCAAGAGTAGGAAATGTATAAACAACAGACATTTCTTTATCAGCGTTCAGGAGGTTGGGAAATCCAAGAATAGGGTACCAGTAGATCTCATGTCTGCCGAGGGCCTCTCTTTCATGAGTAGCTCCTTCTCTGTCTCCTCAGATGGTGAAAAGGCAAAAGAGGCAGTTTTTTCTAGGTCACCAATCTCATTCATCAGAGCTCTGCCCTCAGTATCTATCATTTCCTAACACTCATTGATCATTCAGTCTGGGGCTGTGACTTGGGAGAGGGCATATTCAAATTATGCAGACCTCTAAGGGAGAAAAGCAGAATGAAGCTCACCCTTTCTCTTTGAGTCTGTGATATCAAGACGTCTGTTAGGTTCTGAAGGTACTGATCCAGTCTTTCAACAGGACAGGAAACATGCCCAGAGCCCAGAGAGGATGTTACTCAAAGGAAAGGGCCATGTGGACAGGCAGCAACTAGAACCAGGTTGAAATGGTGGAGGTGAGGCTAGGCCTGTGCAGCTTCTGCTCTGAACTGAGGCAGCTAAGCAGGGCAGGAGGGATTCCTGTGCAGTGGAGGACTCCCGTGCAGTGGGGGACTCCCGTGCAGTGGGGGGACTCCCGTGCAGTGGGGGACTCCCGTGCAGTGGGGGGACTCCCGTGCAGTGGGGGACTCCCGTGCAGTGGGGGACTCCCGTGCAGTGGGGGACTCCTGTGCAGTGGAGGACTCCCGTGCAGTGAAGGGATTCCCGTGCAGTGGAATAACTTGCATGCAGTGGGCTCTCTGCCTTGTCTACTGGCTAATCAGTCAGAATGGCTGCATTGCCACCACTATCCTCTAAAGAGAACCAAGAAAGTGTTGAGATGTTTCTGCTTACATATCGGCACCCAGTACGTCAGGACTAAGGCCAGTGCTGACTGAGGGTTGGGAAACTGGAGTGAATGTCCAGTGCAGGACAGATACTGAAGAAATAGTCACTCCTTTGTGGGAAGTCATCCAGCCCAAGATTGATGCTCAGGACCCATTGAACAAGGAGAGCTTGTTCTCAGAGGAGAGCTTGATGGTGACTATCTTTCTTTATACATGGGAGATCAATATAGTTCACTCTGCTGTCTCATGGTTATAACTGGAGCTTTAAAAATGGGAAAATCAGGTTTGTAAAAAAAAAAAATTAGTCCCTTCTTTTTCCTTTATTCCATAGATTATGCAGTAGGGTTGGTTAGTTTTATGGGAGTGGAGGGATCTGCCTTTATCTGATATTGTGTAAACAATTACCAGGTGTAATAAACTACATTCTTATGTCCATTATCCCTCAAATTCATGTGCTGGAATCTCACACTAGGAGACAGGGCCTTTGAGAGGCAACGAAGTTGAAGCAAGATCTCATGGATGGGATTAGCATCCTTGCAATAGGGACCAGAGAGCATCCCAGCCAGTGCTCCTCTACCATGTGAGGACCGATCAGGAAGGCCGTCTATGAGCCAGGAAGCAGGCGTTCCACCCATACACACTCTTCTAGTGACAGGATTTTGGACTTCTAGCCTGTTAACCTTGAAACAACAACAGCTTATGGTTTAAACCACCCACCCTCGAGTGTTCTGCACCCGAAACCCTGTGGTGGTTTAGATGAGAACAGCCCCATTGGTTCATATGTTTGGATACTTGGTCCTCAGTAGCGGAATTGTTTGGGAATGCTAAGAAGTGCGGCCTTGTCGGAGGACATTTGTCCCTGGCAGTGAGCTTTGAAGTTGCAAAAGACTTTATCATTTCCAGTTTCTCTCTCTTTCTTCCTCCTCCTCCTCTCCCTCCTCCTCCATCCCTTCCCTCTCTCTCTGTTTTCTACTTGCTCATCACGATGTGATCTCTCAGATGTTCCTACCAACATGACTTTGCTCCACCATCATGGATTCTAACACTCTGAAACTGTATGCCCAAAGTAAACAATTTCTTTTCTAAGCTGTCTGGGTGATGGCGTCTTCTCACAGCAATAGAGGTACAAGTCGTAACTGACAAAGACACAGAAACCTCTAGAACCTGGCATACACAAATTCTTCCTTATGGTTGAGATGGTTGGCCTGTATCTTGACTCTATGATCTGATATTTTCTTCTTTGACAGCAGCAGTTTTTGTGTAACCACCAGAGGGACTGGCACAGACATGGCCCTGCCCATTTATGGCCTCCTTCCTCCCCCTCTTGGGCACTGTCAAGAGCTATGTAAAGAAAGTGAACTAGTTAAGCTCCACTCAGACATGTAGGAACCAGAGCTGAGCAACCGAGGGAGGAGAGAGATGGCCTGGAAGAGAGCCCTGAGTCTGACTGCTCCATAAATGAGCTGTGTGCCCTTCAAGAAGCTACTAGATGTCCCTGAGCCTTGTGTTCCTTGAAGGTACAGTGGGAATGACAGCCACCACACCTCACAGGCTGCTCTTGGGATTAAAAGTGTGCAACAGTCCTCAGGGAGCACATGGGCATCTGGACAGCTGTGGGAAGCATCAATGAACGGGAGGGGGGGTGTTTATGTCTCAGGCCTCAGGCATGCCCTTCAGTCAAACCTCAGAAGGCTTGCTCAGACAGATGATTCTCAGTCAGGGAGACACTCTGTAAACAGTTTACATCCTTGGGCTGTTCTCCAGAAGGGACCCAGCAGAGGCTCTGAGGAACCATTACTCCATTCCCTAAGCTCAGGATGGCTTTAGAGAGGAGAGGACCCAGAAACTGTGGGCAGAACTTCAGTGCTTGGTGCCTTCCCACAGGCCCTCATGTCACAGCTCTCATTGAGTGGAGAACAGAATCTCCTCACTGAAAAGGTTTCAAAGGTGGAACTTTCCAGAAGGACTTCTAAGGCTCTACTCAGCCCATTTAAGGACAGCTGTGAGAAACATTATCCTGGTTTCATCCATTTTACAAAGATTGTTATTTTCCCCCATCTCCTCAAAAGATCTGATGATAACCAGCAGAAAATTCAAGGCAGAGGTAATAAATACAGGAATAACCGGCCTGTGCTACAAGGTCCAGCTCTAAGCATTTCTGACTTGATTATTCAACACGTATAGAGTGATTGTCTACAATGTCCTGAGCAATGTCCTAGATGCTGGGGACATGTAAATGTGTGTGTGTGTGTGTGATCATATGTATTGTCAAAAATGTTTCATTAAGTAATTTCTCTGAGCCCCTTTTCCATGTTAATTTGTACAAATAGCAAATAGAAATATTTGTTCTAACATCTACATAGTACTCCATTATAAAAACCCACCACAATGTCCATCACCTTTATTATGATTGTTTAGAAACAAGTGTAATACTTGGATAAACCTGATGTAACCTGGCTGGAGGCATTCTAGCACTTGTGGAGAATCCAGTCAGCTTCAAGAGCTGTTCAGTCTGAGACACCTTCTTCAGGCGGGCATGCCCAGCAGCTGGGATGCAGTGAAGAGCCCTGTGGCTGATAACAGGACTGAGTTCACACTTAGACTGGCTCCCATCACCCTCCAGTACACTGGAAATCACCTGGATTTATATTATCCACACCCAATGCTGAGGCATCATCCTGCCTCCAGGATCCCCCTTTGTGCTATAAATTCTGTACACTACTGAATAAACAAAGGGCAAGGGAGAAATAAACGTAAGATCATGAAATGAGAAGCCAGTGTGTGTGTGTGTGTTTATACACTCCTGCACAGGGCTGTAGTCAGTGAATCCGAGCCCCTTAGATGAGCAGTAAATCAGTTAAAACTCTGCTTCCTCCTCCTTCCCATTATCAGGCCCGGTCTCCTCGTTTGAAGCTGCTAATGAATAAGCAGTCTGAATACTCAAGTTCAATCTCCCCGAGACACCTTCTCAGGCACCGCAGTAACCCCGAGGCCGGGGCATTCCTCACAGTTTCTTATCTGGGTGGTAAAATCAGGACGCCGCCTAATTGGTTGCTCACTCTCTCTGGTAAATGAAGGAGGTTTCTGTTTTAAGAAATAAAAGTTGATTCACTGGCTGCGGAGCAGGGCTTCCTCCCCGTAGTGATTTGCATACAGCATCCACTTCCTGCTGCACAGCCTGCTCCACCACTTACCTGGAGAGGCCGAGGGAGGGCTGAGCGCCCAAGGTGGAGCCCCAGAGCAGAGCCAGCGACCACCCCGGGCCTGCCTGTCGGGGGCGATCGGAGGTGAGTGATCTATCTCACTGCTGCCTGCTCTGACCTCTCCAGCCCCGGTCGGCTTCCCAGCACACTGCTTTCTCCTCTGCCAGAATGGCCCGGCCTTGCTTTCCCCCCGCCCTCCCTCTTCTTATTTACCTTGTTCATCTGGAGAGCAGCTTTGAGCTGAGACTCCCCAGTAAGAAGTCTGGCTCGGGTTTAGAGTTTCAGGCAGGCCGAGCTGAGGTTAACTCTTTAATGAGAGGAGCACACCATTACCAAGCTACTCTTGGTGTCTCCATCTCGGGTTTCCACCAAGAGATTAAGCTACACAGTGAGTTCAGGGCTAGCCTCGGCTACGTAGCAAGAATCCGTCTTTTAAACAAAACCAAAACTGTTTCTCCGAGGAGGGAGCCGTGGAAACAAGGATTTAATAATTGGCTTCCAGCCCCAGACACGTCAGTGACAGAGCCGGAAGGCCAACTCCCAGTTTTTCTGTCCTGGTTTTATACTGGGGGAGGGGGGGATCACCGTCATATTCTTGGGTCAGGAAGTGCTCGACACCCCCTTCCCCTCCATTCTCCTTAGCCAGTTATTTGCTGGCTGGACAGTGCTGGGGGAAAACGCTTGGTCTTAAAAACTGCCTTCTTGTGACTTCCAAGTTCACGGTGGCCTCTTAGACCACAGAGACTTTTTATTTTTCTTTTAAGGAGTGAGTGCAAAGAGACCAAATTAATAATTTAAAAAGAGGTCAGAAAACTTGGTTCCAAGTTCCCCCTCCACTTTGTGTGGGTCCATCTCTTAGGCAATTCTCTTTGGCTCCCAGAAGCCTGGATTTCTTCATCTGCAGTGCGTGTATGTGTGTGTGATTATGTCTAACATGATTATGTCTAAATTCCTTTCTAAGAAAACAGGCCAGGGTAGTCCCAGAAGGGTACCGTGATGGGTGGTCTTAGAAGACATGTTTTGTTTACTGATTATTGCACATATAAATTTTACCTCTGCTACTAGTCCATTAGGAAGGGTCTTTGCTCCGTGCACATAAACTTTTAAAAACTTTTTCAGTTTCCCTCATCTGTTTTCCAGGCCGAAGGTAACGCAGCTGTGTCGGGGCACACGGCTTGTGGAGGGGGTGGGGTGTCAGCTGCAGCTCTGCAGGAGGGCTGCCTAGAATCCAGCCATCAGTTTTGCCTTTAACCACACAGTGGGAAATGGGATTTCTTGAATTTAGCTCATGTCCCATGTGTTTGCTGAGAGTCAAGGCAGGCTCCAGGGTTGGCAGTGGATCCTGCTTCAGAGGCCAGGAGCTGGAGCAGGAAGGCACCCCTGGCCCGGCAGTCAGTGTGTGGGCCTTTAATGGGAGGAGAAAAGGAACAGTGAAGAGCATCCCAGCACCATGTAAGGCTGGTGACTACGTTTAAGGTCATTATTTAGATGGCAGACCCACTGAGTCCTTAGCCTTTTCCAAACCACTGCTTAAAAAAAAAAAAAATTATTACTGTTTCTTTTGAGCAATTACTGTCAGTAACGCCGGTGGGTTCTGGGAGAGGAGGGGCAGATTTGCGCCTTTGGGTATTGCTAAACTCTCTGTGGGGTATACGGCTCTAGGACAGATCCTGGTGTTCATAGATGGTTCTCTGTACTCTGGAATAAGGGTACCAGATTTCCAACCGAGTTTGCTTGTGGTGAGTTCCTGATTCAGTCTGAAGCGTTACCATGTAAACCAGGGTAGCAGCTCCGTGTGACTGCCAGCCTAGCTTTGATCGGTTCACCACAGCCATTCTGAACCTGGTTCTGCTCTTTCCAGTCATTCCACAAGTGTGACGTGTTCACCGTGGGGGGCTGGCTAAGCAGAAGTGGGATCTGGACCATGTGACAGGGTGCTGGAGGGAAAGCTTCCTCACTCAGCGGTTCTGAGAGGGTGCAAAGACACATCTTAAAGCCCACAGCACCGAGGATGAAGGCATTAGTGACTTTCAGATACACTGAAAATGAAAAGATGGAGAAAAGTCATATTTCCAGGCATCATTTATTAGGCATTCGGCAAGACAGATTATGGTGGAGTGGTTTGTCTAAATTAAATCAATGTTTTATATGTTGCAGAATGGAAATCTCAGATAGGTCCTGAACTCAAATCGTTTTCTGCTGCAGGCAATTTTAGATTAGCCTTTAAAAACATACATATATGAACTGCAGGCATCTGCTATAGGAAAGAGTACAGATGAGGCAGAGGCCACTTCCCGTTTTCTTCACATCCAACTAAACGACCCATAATGTTCAATCGGCATTCCTTATCACAACAGTCCAGCTGGCTTTCCACAAGAAGCAGCTTCCGGCTGCACTCTAGAAGCTGTCCCCCAGGCTTCTCCTGTTTCTTCTCAATACTTGGTCACTCAGATATTTTTAGTTCATAAAACACAGGGTTTCTTCTCCTACTCCAACATTGTCTCCTACCCAGCATGCCTCCTAGGGCCCATGTGTGCTCCGAGCTCAGTGCTCTGTTCACTCTGCTGGTGCACACGTGTGCATGCAGGTATGCACACAGACCTTGGAGACTACAGGTCGTAACCCACTGGCAAAGGGTGGACTTTTATCCATGTGGCATCCTCAGCATGCTGCCACTGTGGCTCGATTCCCCATGACACCTGCTGACACCTCTCAAGCCATTTGGATGGGTGGGAGGCCCTCACACAGCCTCTCCACCTCTGGTACCCTGCAGACTTAGTCTGCATGGGGTCTTGGCAACTCCCTGAATGGTGAGGGATACTTGGCTCCTCTGCCCAGCCTTCCAAGCTCTTCCTTTCCTCTCCAAGGGTAAACAGGTCTCACACCCATCTCTGAACTTTTCCTATCCTGAGTTGTCTACCTAGACAACCTGGCCACTGGCCCACCATGCTCATTCTTGACTTTTTCCTCTGGCTGTCTGTCCCATTGGACCTTATACATGCACTCGTAATGCATATAGATTACAAGGTCCTTCTCCTGTATCGATAGAGGTTCCCCGGCTTCCTTTTCTCCTCCAGACCCTTCTCTTCCTTTTCACTTTGGAGTCTGAACTGAATTAGGAATTAGACCGGCCACTTTAGGTAAAGCAAGCAAAACCCAACCAAACAAAACAAGGGCTACAAAAGCTCCCAAGCTGGCCTGACGTTGTTTGTCTAAATGTTTTTATTAGCGGCTTTCTTTGTTGTAGGCAGTCTGTTCCCGGAAGTCTGCCTCCTCTCTCTGGAGTCCCAAGGCCACTTCCAGAGTCTGAGCAGAGCTTAATGATCGCCCTCAGCCTGATGGGAGTTTTCCTGTGCAAAGTTCAGCTAGTGGCCTCTTGTCTCCAGGGCTCACACTGCCTCAAAGCCTCTGGCAACAGCTCATCTCAGGGAAATTCTGCAAGTAAGCTTGGAGGTGTTTGCTCACTGGAGTTTGAATCAGCTGACCAGTTCACCCCAAATCAGGCTTCCACTAAGCAAATCAACCTTCTGGTAATTTGTATTCATTTGGGCAAAACACATAGAAACTCATGAATTTACAGATATTTCTAGAGATCTGTGATTTTTAGACACACTAGAAAAAAATTACTCTCTGGGTTCAGCAAGGTGGCTCAGCTCATAACGGGTCTTGCCACCAAGCTGACAGCCTGAGTGTGAGCCAAGATCTACAGAGGGACAGGGACACAGACTCCTGCTCACATGTCTTCTGACCTGTGCATGGGTGCCATGGCAACACACCACACAAAAAAATAAATAAATGTAAAAATAAAATTTAAATTATTCCCTAGAGAGTAAATCTGTAATCGAGAAACTGTAATTGAAAGTTTCTGATCCAAACTGGATTTCTGGAACCTCCCAACTATAAATGTATATATTCATTGTGGACACCTGAAATATTCATGCTATATGTCTTTAGGACTTTTCAACCCTATCAGTAACCCAAACAGCATTAAAAAAAAATAGCAAAACAAATTCAGAACTGGAGTTCAGATCCCCAGGACCCACCTAATTGCCAAGGGGGTACCGTGGTAGCCCGCCTAGAATCCCAGTGTTGGGGTGAAGGAGACAGAAAATCCTCAGAGCAAGTTGGCTAGCCATTCTTCCCACAAAGTCAAGGTGGGGGAGACCTTGCCTTAATCATAAGGTGGAGAGTAACTGAAGAAGGTACACTGTGTCGGACTTTCCAACCGAGGGACATACTTGATGCTCACTCACCTTGGGCCTCCACAAGCACACACACATGTATCCCACACACAAACCAACATACACACATATATATTAAAAAACAATATCCAGCCTCATCCAGTGAGGCTTATAATCTCAGCATTTAGGAGGTGGGGGTAGGAGGGTCAGATCTGCAAGGCCAGGCTGGGCTCCATGAGACCCTGTCTCAAAAACCAAAACTACAATCCAAGCAGTTGGTGATGGGCTAGTTGTGGTTATTCAGGAGCTGTTGCAGCATTTACTAACTACCCAGGCTCTCACCCCTGCCTTCCTCTGCTCCTTGCTGTACTATCTGTCTTCTCCCAGGGACACAACACCTTCATTAAATTCCATCCGTCCTTGCCTCGGAGATGGGAGATGTCCCTGGAAGCCTCCCCCTTCCCAGCTGCACGGCCATTTATCACCACCCTTTGTTTGTGCTCTGTCATCCAGGTTCCAATTTATTTTGAATTCAGTTTATGATTAAAATTTAATGAGATCCAATCAAGTGCTTTTTTCAAATCAAGATGCCTCTACAGTCTCATCGTATCCTCCATTGTAATGGCATTGAGGGAAAAACACACAGGCTTCCTCCTGTGGAGCCTGACGGAACATGAGGTGTGCGGCCACGCTCCTCCAGGTCAAGGTGAATGCTGGGAAACCAACTTATCCCAGAGCTGCCGGCCCCCCCCCCCATCAGCTCAGCCTCCAGGGCAGAGCTGCTACAGGCCAGAGGACCTTGAGAAAGTTCTTTAACCTTTCTGTATCTTTCTATATCTCAGTTTCCCCATTATAAAATAGACCCAGCATCACCACCCAAGTCAGGCCACAGTGAGAGCTAAGTAAGTTACTGTGTATAAAAATCCTTGTACTATTTTACACACAACAATCATTCAGTACATATTAAAAGGAGACAGGTAAGAAGGCAACATTTCTGAACTAGACCCATTTTATTATGTTTGCAATTTGCTACATCAGCATAATCTTTATGAGCGGTTGGTAAACTGTAGCCCTTAGGCCAAAGGTAGCCTGTGAGGTTTTTCTTTTTCTTTTTTTTTTTTTTTAAAAAAAAACTTTATTTATTTATTTGCCTTGGTGTTTGCCTGGAACTGGAACTACAGACAGTTGTTAGCTGCCATGTGGGTGCTGGGAATCGAACCCGGGTCCTCTGGAAGAGCAGACGGTGCTCTTAACCGCTGAGCCATCTCTCCAGCCCCGGGTTTTTCTTTTTTTAATATTTATTTTTTTTATTTATTTTATGTGAATTGGTGTTTTGCCCGCATGTATAACTGTGTAAGGGTGTCAGATTTTGGAATTACAGACAGTTGTTAGTTGCCATGTGGATGCTGGGAATCAAACTCAGGTCCCCGTGAGGTTTTTCTATACTAGCCTAGTGCTAAGAATCATTTTTATATTAATTTGAACATTTTTTCTTTTTATTGGTTTTAGTTGTGTGTGGTGGTGGAGGTATATGTGCATGTGAGTGCAGTTGCCTGTGTCGGCCAGAGACACCAGATTCTTCTGGAACTGCAGTTACAGGTTGTTGTAAGCCAGGAACAGAATGCAGGAGTTCTACGAGCTTAACCACTGAGCCTTCTCTCCAGTTCCTATCTTTACATTTTTAAAGGGTTGTTAAAACAACAACAGAAACAAGAATAGTGAGGCACTAGGAGATGGTTCAGTGGGTAGAGCCTTACTGTGCAAGCAGGAGAACCTGAGTTCAGATCCTCAGGACCCAAGGAAAAAGATGTGCATAGCTGTAACCAGGGGTGGGGTAGGGGGTGGGTGGGTGGATGTCAGAGCTAGGGGCGGGGGTGGGGGATTCTAGGACCTGATAGTTACCCTAGGTTCAGTGAGAGACCCTGCCTCAGGGGAATGAAATAAAAACTTGTCCTCTGTGCACATCTACACACGCGCACACACACACACACACACACTCGGCGAAATACAACAAAGGGATACCATGTGAACCATAAAGCAGAAAGGGCTTGCTCTTTAGTCCTTTGCTGGGAAAATTTGCCAGCCCCGATCTCAATGGTAGCGTGCCTTTACCAGTCTCTTGTGTGGCTTCAACAAAGCACTTTAGTGCGTGTCATTAAGAAATAACTGGCAGACTGGAGAGATGGCTTAGCAGTTAAGAGCACTGGCTGTTCTTCCTGAGGACCTGAGTTCGATTCTCAGCATCCACATGGAGGCTAGCAACTGTCTGTAATTCTAAGATCTGATACCCTTACAGTTAGTTATACATGCAGGCAAAACACCAATTCACATAAAATAATAAAATATTTTTCTTCTTTAAAAAAAGAAATAACTATAGTTATTGTTAACTCTTCCACATTTTAAATTCTTTTTACTGTGTTTTTTTTTTTGATAAATACAAAATAAAGAAGAGAGAAAAAAAAAGAAAAAAACAAAAAACAAACAAAAAAAAAAAGAAATAACTAATGGTCGCTCTCCTGTCCCTACCTATGGCCCAGGACATGGGCTGATGCAAATGTGATGGAGCCCTCTCTTGCACACTCGCTGGTAACACAGCTTCCGTCTGCATACACCAGGTTTCGGGTGACACTCTTAGTAGCTGGTACACCTGCAGGGGATGACATCTAGAAACACTATTCCAAAGCCTAGTCTCTTGCTGGATAAAAATAACTTAAGAATTGGATGTGGACCAGGCTCTGCAATGGGCATACTATACCTTTTTAGCCTCATAACACCCTATGGGACAGAACTGCAATTCCCTCCTTTTTGTAGAGGCCTGGAGAAGTTAAGTAACATTGTCTTGGTCATAACATTTAATTACACAGCTGGTAGGAAAGCAATCACAATCCAGAAGTCTGCATCCAGAGCAGTTAAGTTCCGCGTATATCTCACACTGGAGACATTAATGTTGGTTCAGGCAAGGCCACCTGTAAGTCAGAGCCACACTGCACTGTGAGCATGCCATTAGTTCTTTACCTTGTGTCCTGAGAAAGACTTGCTCCTCAAACAGAAGGAGAAGGAAGCTGTCTGATGGACATGCTAGAAAGGAGGCCAGTATGCCCAGAGAGTCAGAGCCCCGGTGAGATCATATAGGTGCTGTGAAGAAGAAGACACCAGAGCCCCTTTCTAGGATGCTGGTTAATGAAGGGATGAGATGATACAGGAGGGCATGGATGCTGGGAAAAGATGTGAGCAGAGCTGACGGCATCTCAAGGAAACTGGCTGGGCTGTGTACAGACAAAGGGGGAGGGAAGAGTGTGAGCCATTCTGTGAAAGGGACACCAGGGAGTTTCTTTGGCTGCTGGGTAAGATTTTGTTCCAAAGTCAGTCCTGCCAGGGGTGGGGGAGGGTAGAGGATTACAGCATCAGGTCCAGGAGGAGAAAAGGAAAGCTAGAGGTTTGGGGAGAGATGGAAAAAAATGACAGAAAGATGAGAAGGGAGAGGGCTGGAGAGATGCTCAGTGATCAGAGGCTGCTGCTCTTGTAGGGGACCCAGGGTCAGTTCTCAGCATCTAAGTGGTGGCTCACTGTCACCTATCCCTAGTTCCAGGGACCCAGTGTCTCTTCTGACCTCCAAGGTCACCAGGTACACATGTGGTGCCAAATATATAGGCAGGCAAAACACTCACACTCACACACACACACACACACACACACAAACAATCCCTACCCACCCTACATGTAGGAGGCAGAGGCCTGATCAAGGCCAACCTGGTCTATGGGGAGTCCCTGGGCAGCCATGGATACACAGTGAGACCCTCTCTCAAAAAAAGAAGAGGGAATCCGAACACAAGGGCAGGAAACATCACAAGTACAGCTGTCAGCCCAGAGTGGCTGAGCAAGACCGCCAAGGGGAGGCCGCTGGCTTTGGAGTTGGAACAGAGGGCATGGGAACCCTGCCACATGCCTGACTGGCCGTTCACTGTGGCTGTATTTAGTAGCTAGCCTCTGCTTGCAGCTCAAGCCAGCCCCCCGTGGGTACTATTTTTGGTTTTTGTATTCTAAGGAGTTCACGGTCTCCTGGAGGTGGAGTGGAGGCATGGCTGGCATTGGTTCTTCATCTTTGTAAACACCAGCTCAATGATTGAGTCTTTACACTCCTAACAGAGAGAGAACCTGATAGGTAGATACACACTCATCACAAAGGAGGAAAGGGGGAGGCTGTTCTGGAAAGTGAGTCTCACTCGTTCCCTTCCCAGGGATAACCACCATTCTAGTTTCTAGGAGATGACACACACGTGTAAGGTCTACATCACAGAGAGCCATGCGGCATAATGATTTGTTCTTTTATTTTTTTTTAAACTTAATAATACATTTAGAGCTGTGTCCACTTCAATTCACATGGCACTTCCCATTATTTGTTAAAACATAGTGTTTGTTGTCCAGATACACACTTTTTAAACCAGAGTCATTTTGTCTGCGCTGCACCACTTGCTGTATAGACTTCATTTGGCTCAGCGTGCACGCTTCTCTGTAGAGGAGATGCTTAGTGTGAAATTAGCCTGTCAAGGGGCACAGACTTAGAATTCTGAGAGTGACTTCTTTCCTCTTGGCAAAGGAAAGGAGACTGTGTTCACCCAAAGGACTTAACAATCAGGCATGGAAGCCCTGACCCGTCATGGACTCTAAGCTGGGCCTGGCATCTGCCCTGAGAATTCTGGAGGAGTCTAGCCAGAACGGCACCCAGCAGGTTTCCCCGGAGTGGGGCACACTGTAGCAAGCATACTCTTAGTCTTCAGGTCCAACAAGCCTTGACTTTGCAGTCTTTCTAAGCTGTCCCAGACACACAGGCCACAGGGCTTGCATGTGCTGACTGCCACGCCTTCCTTCTGTCCTCTCAGAGGTCAGAGGTTTTCTCCAAGGTCAAGGCTAGCTGAACAGGGACTTGCCTTGTGCCAGGGACTGGTGTACAGGCCACAGCAGGGTTGAGAGTCACAGAACTAGCCTAGAAGAAAACCGGAACAGTGCAAATGGTTAGCAGTGGAGAAGTACTAGGTTGTTTTTAAAGAACAATATTTTTACAATATCTTATTATAGTTAAAGCTGCATCTTTGATAAACCTCTGTAATCTATGTGACTGGCAGGGAGGCTGGGCAGGGATGACCTTGGTCTGCCACTTCAGACCAGGGCTAGAGCTGGGAGGCTCCTTGCCTACAAATGCCAGGGACCCACCCAGCTGCAAAACACTGCTGTCCAGTCAGCAAATCTTTCCTGAACACCTACTAGGTGTGGTTCTAGGTGTTGAGTCTAGGGCTGGGATGGAAGACTGGGATGGTCATGCTGTCATGAAATTACACTATGGAAGCAAACAGGATCACATTTACATATCTTGGTGGAATATGGAAGATGGTAACAATTGCCGGGGAGGACAGAAGCCCGAGAAGGGACAGAAGTGAAGAAAGAGCGTAAACACTTCACCAAGGGAGCCCAGGGGACCTCACTGAGACCCGGACAGTTGAGGAAGACCTCTGAGGAGGAAGGAGGGGAGCCTTGCACGTACTTGGAGCGAAGAGTATTCCGAGAGAGAGCAAAGGCCCTGAGTAGGTCCTGCTGCCTCTCTGCGTGCTTCTTCTCTTCTATCGGTCAAGTAACTCACAGGGTTACAGTGCTGTCATGTCTTTAGAAACCCTTTCCATGAACTTTCACTGTCTAGTCTTTCATGCTGTACTACTTATAGATATTTAAAAAGTGAAACAATTGCAATTGAGCTTATGCACTGAGGGTGAGCTACTTCCATGGAGTAAGGACTTGCTGTTTGTGTATTTGGTGTGACACAGTAAAAACCTCAGAGTCTACCCTCTCTGAAGAGTGGACAGGGGTGTGGTGGGGGAAAGCTGGGGGGGGGCTGAGTGGGAGAGGGGAGAAAGGGGGACGTGTGGCTGGTATGTAAAATGAAAAAAAATAACCTTTTAAACAAAACAAACCCCTTGAATTCCATTTTAATTTTGCAGTGATTCCTGATACAGCTTTACTGGAAAGGTCTCCATTGCCAGGGCAGGCTTATTTACTATCACCTGAGGGGCCGTGGGCCCCTTTACAGATCAGTTTTAAGTCACGTGAGATGGCCACATTTGTCACCTGTGCTATTTAGCTTCCTTGTAGCCCCCGGCAGACCTGTGAGCTACCAGAGTCAACTCTGAAACTTTGCTTTTGGTAGGAAGTACTTCACAGATTTCACATTTGAAAACCCAGGAGACTAGAAACATTTGCACCTGAAGCGTTTGAAATTTGAGCAGTGGATGTGAATCACATGACAAGAGCTGACAGAATGTCATCCTTTTGCTAGCTGGCTCGATGTCTGCCCCCTTTACCCACCCACTCATCTGCAGGCTCTGGGATGCTTGCAGATCACACAACACTCAGCCATCCCTAGACTGCTTCTGTTTCCCCACGAGCTGAGCTGAAGAGCATACTGCCCGGTGTATCCCACTCTGTAGCTGCAGACAAACTGTAAGGATAAAAAATGATGGTGTGCATTGAAAAGTAGTAAAATGTTGGACTACGCTTTATCCTTTGGTTGGCTCTTAGTTATCTTAAAAGTCATCTTAGTTCTAACCAGGTCAGAGGGTGGGGTCTCCTCTGAGGGATGTGTCCACAGCAGCATACCACAGACAACAGGAGCGAAGGGCTAAGGGTGGCTGGGGGCTGCAGATGCATCCTGTGTGCCAGGAGGAGTACCAGGATTGCGGCAGCAAGGCATGGAGGGAAGTGCTCTGCTCTTCTGTTTAAGTGATTCTCCTGCCTCAGCCTCCTTAACAATTCAATTATAAGCATGATGCCTGGTTTTCTGGTAGACAGTTAAGCCCACTGGACAGGGACCAAAGCTCTAGCTCAGTAGTAGATGTTTCCTACCCTGTGAAAAGTCTGGGTTCCATCTAGAAGCAGACTGCTGGCCTACTCTGTGAAAGAGGGACATTGCAGTGCAGGCTTTGACTGGAGTGGCACAGGGTGTAAGAGAGTTAATGCCTGTTCTCCAAAAGCTGTCTTAGAACAGTAACATATGTACCCTGTGACTTTAGGCACAGTAGGCTCTCAGGAAACGCTGGTGGCTGAAAGGCGACATGGATCCAAAGTTGAAATTGAAAACTGCACACAGCCTTTTCTCTCTAGTATTTGAAGTGTGCTTGGTACAAAGGTACTCTGTAGAATAAACCACTGGGATTTCCCACACAGAACACTTGCTCCGCAGCCTCTTGTGAACCCCCAGTGTCCCTACAGCACCTCATTGCCCAGGCTTCCTCTGTTTGCCCTACAGCTGGCTATCAAGACCCTAGCTAATGATTAGACAGACAAGGGAAGCTTGTCCCCTCCCCACTGTGTCCATTTTTAGAAGTAAAGCAGTATTGCTTAGATCCTGGGCTCTGCTCTGGGGACCAAAGAGTAGTTTAGCAAGCCTTTAGTCATGGCTACCTTCGTCACAGGCACAATGCCCAGAGGTAAATACATCCTCCAAATGACCCAAGCTGTTAAGTGGAAAATGTCACCATGACCTGTTTCAATGTGTTTAAGCTTGTGCTTTCTGTTTCTAAGAAACTTTTATTTAGTGTTATTAAGTTTAGTTTTTAAGTTTATTTAGTGGTATTAAGCAATAGACAAATGGAATAAAAAATAAATAAATTTGAGTTCAAAAGGTAAACTCTTCATTGTAGTCCCCTCCACCCTCAGTTTGGGTGTGTGTGCATCACACAGTCTCCATGGGTTTAGGAGGATGCGCACACGGGCACAGCATCTAATCCTCTTCCGGTACGTGCACTGTCAGTCTCACACACAGTCCTGCTCTTCACTTTTTTTTTTTTTTTTTTAAAACAAAACAACAAGCAACACTATGTCCTGGAGACTGTTCCCCATCAGTTCCTGGGCTTTTTTTCATCAGACATTCCAAACACACAAGGCTGCCCACTTTCTGACCATTTCTGTCTCCTCAGCACTGGGCAGTTGATTTTTACCCACTCTTGCTGGTAAGCAGTTCCTACCACACAATGACTTCCAGTCATAGTTCTTCAATTGTCTTCCAGATAAAATATCTTAATAAACATTAGTGCCTTAGCCTGGAATGGATAAGTAAACAACTTTTGGTGACTGGGGCCCTGTGAGCACAGTGTTGTCACACTACTGTTAATTTAAACCACATCCTGAATGAGGTCCTCTAAGGTCATGAAACGGGGACTCCAAGCACTGCCCTGTCTTCTGAGCCCAGGGTATGCTTTCTCTTGTTCCAGAAACTAGAATGAGTCGGAGCATTCCTGTGGAAGTTGACGAATCAGAACCATTCCCAACTCAGCTGCTGAACCCAATCCCAGAATATTCCCTGGAAGAAGAATTGGAACCACCTGCTCTAAATACAAGGAACATGGCACCCAGCTGCTTGTCTGCACTCCAAGCCCCACACCATGCTTCAGGAGGCATTTGTCAGGCTCGCCCTCCCCTGAAACTTGCAAATCACCAGCCTGTGTCACAACAGGTCACCTGCCTGCGCACTAAAGTCCTGGAGGAGAGTGAAGCCAGTTTCTTTAGAAGGCACCCTGATCCTGTCTCATGCTCCTCTCAAGCCAGCGAGCCTGAATCTGAGTCTGTGCTTGGAGCCCTCCCTCCAGAGCACCGGTTTTCACTAACAGAAAAACTCAACAGAAGGCTAGGATCTCAGCTTTCAGCAGCTTCTCCCGACACAGGCCATGACTCAGACAAATCGGACCCAAGTTTACCTGATGCTCTGGCAGACTCTGCTAGTGGTGGCCAAGAGATTATACCTCGGCCCCGACCACACAGGAACAGAGTGGCCCCAGATGTGCCCACAATAGACACCGGGTATGATTCCCAGCCCCAAGACGTCCTGGGCATCAGGCAACTGGAAAGGCCACTGCCCCTCACCTCTACATGTTACCTGCAGGACCTCCCTGGACCTCTGAGGTCCAGGGAGTTTCCTCAGTTTGAACTTCAGAGGTATCCAGTGCATGCTCAGAGGCTGCCTCTTAATCCTTCCCCACAGGCTCCATGGAACTATCAGTATCACTGTCCTGGAGGGCCCTATCACCAGGCACCACGTAAGTCATCTTTATTGCTTCTGGACAGTCTGGGCTAGGGACTGAGGAAACAAGGCCTCACAACACTGCCAATGTCCAGAGATCAGCAGTAAGGACATGGACAGTAGGAGTGTTCTTTGGGGCAGGGCCTTTCACGGTGCAGTTGGTCTGCAAGGGGACCTTAGGATGCGTGTTGTTGGCCAAGGCCTGTCTCACTTAAATCTCCTTGCAAGGAAACTTTTAGGACAGAGTGGATCACCCTGTTGAGCATCTTCTCTCCAGACAGAGAGATGCTGATGATTTCTAGAAAATTCATTTGTCCCAGTTCTTGGGGATTCTTTCTGCATTTTTCCTTTCCAGTTCTTTCCCCATCAGAGTTGGCAGCAATGTGGGTGGACCAGATGCCTGCTGAGCGCCAACCATAGCACAGGTGTGGGTGTCTTACATCTGAGTCACTGAGAACTGAACCTTGGTAAGAAGGTGTTGGATTTAGTTCTCAGAAGTCTCCAGGTTAGTTTTCAAAGCTGCTGAAATTCTACTTATCTGCATGTAAAGATACTTTTCTGATAATAGCAATATATAAGGTAGTTTCCTCTAAATGAAATATGCCCAAAAGATAACAAGGGACTATTTCTTTAATCCAAATAGAATTCCCTATTAGGATTTTAATTCATTTGCTGCCAGTGATTTTTTTTAATCTTTTGCATATATACCTAATATACATTCCAGTGACACTGATTGTATCTACTTTTTCCAGCATCATTTTACAATGTTGAACTGGGGTAGTGAGATAGCTCAGTGGTTAAGGACACTTGCTGCCAAGCCTGAAACCTGAGTTCCATCCCTGGGATGGAGAGCCATCTTGCAAATTGTTCTCTGACTTCCTCATGTACACTGTGACACCCAAGTGTATGAAATGTAAAGACTAGATAACACGTTTAAATGCTGAATTATATTTCATTAGATATATTGCTAAATTATCATTAAGTTGTTCTCTGTTGTCAGACATGTTAAAGGTTTTCCAGTTTTCTGGTCTAACAGTCAATACTATGGCAAATATTATTTTTACGTGTATTTCTGCACAACTCCTTAGATGAAGATGCAGAAGTGTGAAGCTTAGGCAAAGGCCTTGCAAGTCCCAAGCAGACAGGAGATTGCCTCATTGTGATAGCAAAACAAGCATTGACTCTGATAATGAAAGTCCAGGAGGATCTTCCCACTGGAAAGGTTTTTCCTGGTGAAGCCTCTGGAGGTTAGCACTGTCCCCTTGGGCAGCCTCCTTTTAGGTTAGACAGGTCTAAATGGGACGGTTCATCTCTTGCCTGTGAGCTAGCCTTGTTCATCAGCTCACCTTCCCGTTGCTGTCTGTATTATGTCTTCTGTTGAAGGGGGCTGAAGGGAGCATTTGATCTTAAGAGTGCACAAAGATGAAGAAAGACAGACAGGAGATCTGGGCTAGACATGGGAGTAATTCACATACACAATAAAAAGAGCCAAAATGCACATGAGACCTAGGTTAAGAAATGCCACAAATGGAGCTAAGAAATGGCTGTGCGGTTAAAAGCTGCTCTTGGAGAGGACCTGAATCCAGTTCTTGGCTCACAACTGCCTGTGACTCCAGCTCTGGGGGATCCAATACCCTAGTCTCCAAGGACTCCAGCATTCACATATGTGTGTATACAGCCAGCACATGTGCAGGTACATGCATGTACACATAAATAATGTATTAAAAAATTGTATGAAAGTTAAAAAAAAAACAACAAAAACTACTATTTACTAATAAGGACCATAGCAGTAGAGCTGATCCTTGATTTAACAGTATAACCCCAGGATGGTAGGAAATGATGGTATATTCAGCTACACATAGAGGTTAAACAGGAGGGTGCTTTGCTGCAAAGGTAATGATGCTGAGGGGGTTGGATACAGTAAATACATTTTGACCTGACATTCTCAGTTTATACTGAGTGTTTCGAGACACAGCTTAACATAAGTTGAAGAGCACCTGCATGCTACAATTTATTTATTCAGTGGTCTACTTGGTCCCTGTTGTGCAGCATAAAACAGTGTACATATTCTGACATAAAAAAGATTAAGGCAGAAGGCAAGATACAGAGCTGATCTCATATATGTTTATTCAAAAGGAATGTTTATATACACCATTAAAAGTCCCAAAGGATTGCACCAGCTGTTAACATGAGAGCAAGTAGGGATCCAGAGGGGACAGGGGTATTTTTCCTTGATATCTTATATACTTTAGCTAATATTTAGATAGCAACCTATTCCTATAATTAAAAGATAAATAAAAGTCAAAAAGAACAATAAAGAAAGCATAAAACCTGAGCTTGCCTTAGTTCATGCTGCATATCCTTGACCCTTGGTCCTGAGAACCTATCACAGGGAGGGTATCAGGGTGGCCCAGTTCTCTGCAGGACACTGCAGCCCTGGAATATTAATGATGTACCTAGCAGCAAGGACTCCTGGGAGAGTGCTGTTTGGACTAAATGAGATAATGCATTAAAGGCCCTGAAGAGTGGCTGGCTGCTAGTAGGTCCTCAGCACTAGCTGCTCTTAGTTTTCCTGTGATTTGGAAATGAACTCCACAGCCCAGCCCTGTAGAAGAAGGCTTCATTTTCAGATCCCCCTTGCTGGCATGGATTTTAAACATTCAGGACATATATCCAAATGCATAGTTTCATGTCAGAGCTATAACTGCACTTAATTGCCAACAAAACTGTTCTGTTCATTTTAGAGAGGCTGTGGGGCAGAAACCATGGACTGTATGGCTCTTCTCAGCTTTAGAAGAGCATTACTTTCATGCCTGTTAATGAATATATAAATAAATAGTGATCACCATGCAAACGTGTGTCTTTGCATTTTTCAAGTTAAAGCAAAAGTAACGTTACTGGTCACTCTTTTCATGTTTAAAAAAAAAAAATCCAAAGGAAAAGAAAACAAGAAACAAAACAACCTACAGTTTCCTTCTCCACAGCTCCAGGGGTTGCCTCTATTATCTAAGAAGCCTTCCACTGAAGGTCACCAGCTGAAGCTAAGCAAGCAATCAAGCCCATAACACAAATACATTTGGGCAAAAGAAAGAATTAAGTCTAATGAGCCCTTATGCTTTATACAATTTTTATTTTCTTTATTAAGGAGGCAGAAATATGGCATGCAGGTACATGTTCCCATAGACCAAAAGAAAAGAGGGAGAGAGGGAGGAAGGAAGAGAGAGAGAGAGAGAGAGAGAGAGAGAGAGAGAGAGAGAGAGAGAGAGAGGGCACATGAGATTGTATGTATCCTAGAATGTAGGTACAATTAAAGCAAGGGCAAATACAGCAGAAGGAAGCCCCGATGAAGGCAGGCGTTGCCTTGCAGGAGCCCAGCTGCTAACAGCTGTGGGAGTTTATGTTGGCCATTTTGTTTCCTGGCTAAACTGACTGCATTTTATCATGATGTTTTTTGACAACTTGGAAATCAGATTTTATTTTCTCCCTCATAGGCTCTTTTACTACCATTCTTAATAAGGAAGAAAAATGTTGACTGTTTCCCCTGATACATGGAAACCTCATTTAAGGCTTGGTTTACAATTCCTAGTGGGAAGAGCCCAGGGACAAGATGACTGTACTGAGGCCAAGCAACTCACGGAGACTGACAGCGAGCGGCATGCAATGCTGGGCGCTCACTTAAGATTGTGCAAGGTTTTCATTTTTGCTGTTTTCATGTTGCCTTCAAGACTGCCTCGGAAAACCGTGCTAGCAAGTCATTTGTCTGTCACATCACCCACCTTCCAGCTCCTACAGAGTAAATTCTCTTGATGGAATTTTAGGCCCAGGAGAGAAGTCTGTGGGAAGCTATTTTTGAGCAGCGATTCCCAAGTAGGCGGCTGCTGATTTGAATGCCTCCCCCTCTTGCATACAGACTAGTGTGGGTTTGTGTTGAAAAACAGACACCTACAGACACACAGGTTTCTCTCTGTCTCTATTTATCTTGAGCTGCATAAGGGAACTGTATCATATTTCTCTTTGTTCACTATGTGCCTGGGAGTACAGGGTCTATAAATATTTGTTGAATGAATTAAAAAAAAAAAGGTCTACCTTCTGGGGAAGGGAGAGATCTCCCATCATTGGTAGAGCAAGGACACCTTTAGTTGTGTGGCAGAAAAGGATTTGAAAATGAACTTGTAAACAGAACTTGCTCATTCATTTTCAATTTACTTAGTAAGTTTGCGGTGTGGTATGTGAAGCACTGCATGGATAGTACAGACACAGGTGAGCAGACAGAAAATAAGTAGAAACAGGTTCAGAACATGCTAAAAACATACATGCTATAAAGGAAGTGGCCAGGGGTTGGAGTGGATATTAGTAGGTGAGCAGCCAGAGTGGGTCTCACTGAGCAGACAGCTGAGCTGAAAGCTAAACACTGAGTAGGTCAGAGGCAAGGACACTGATGATGCTTAGGTAGGAGGCAGGGAGAGTGATGAGCCAGAGAAGGCAGGATGAAAGGCCACGGTTAGAAATCTGTATTCCAGGGAGCTGCAGAGATGGCTCAGAGGTTAAGAGCACTGACTGTTCTTCCAGAGGTCCTGAGTTCAGTTCCCACCAACCACATGGTGGCTCATAACCATCTGTAATAGGGTCTGCTGCCCTCTTATGACATGTAAGAAATCTGTATTCCATTCTGAGTTAGACTGCTCTCTCTGGGAAACAGAAACTCCAACCCTTATCATCCTGTGTAAAGCACCTAGACCAGTACTCAGCATGGAGCTAGCAAGGCCTGGTCATACCAATGGAATCCAGTGATTACAGCTTGAACAGTGAGGTCTGGCAATATGGCTCAGTGGGTGGGGTGCCAGACACTAAGTCTGACAACCTGTTTGATCCTGGGGACCCACCTGGTGGAAGGGAAGAACCAATTCTCACATGCTGACCTCTGACCTCCAGGCATGCGTGTAGACTGTGCACATAGATACAATAGATTAAAATGTAAAAAATAAAATTTAAAAAACTCCGGCAATTAAAAGGTGGTTATATACCTAATAAACTTACTTTTTAATTTAACAACTTTTCTATTGCAACTAGCCAAACTTCTGGGCAAAACTGGCTCAAGTTATATACACAGCAGGAAAGGCTTCTGTGCAGATATGCTGTACATTTAATAAAATCAGTCTGGAATATCAGAGGACAGAGCCACCCACAGTCAAGCCTAGAAGGTCAGGGACTGGTGACCCACACCTTTAATCCCATCACTTAGAGACAGAGATCTGTCTGGATCTCTGTGAGTTCAAGGCCTAACAGCCAGGCAGTGGCAGCTCACGCCTTTAATCCTAGCTCTAGGAGAGTTGAACCAGGAAGTAGACTAGCTGGCTGGGGAAAGAGATAGAAGGCAGGAGTAGCATTCTGTCTGAGCAAGCAGTCAGCCTGAGGGCCCGTGAAGACAGGACTCAGCCCGTTCAGTCTTTGAAGTTGGCTGGGTGAGAACTGGCTGTGGTTTGTTCCCTATCTCTCTGATATTCCAGCTTTTTCCCAATATCTGGCTCTGGGTTTTTATTATAATACTAAACAGAATTCATGCAATAGACTTGATTTTGGTTGACCCTCTGGTATTCAGTCCTTGTTTTGAACAGGAGGATGGCACAGGGGATTATATTGTTGGTACTCTAATTTAGAAACCAATGAGCTGGATCATTTCCATCTGCTCATATACACTGGTGTAACTTTTGACCACAGGTGACCGTTTCAGAGCTGAGAGTTAGCGCTAGTCACCCAGCCCGTGTGCTCGGTGATTTTAATCATACGATTTGTTGCTATGAGACAAAAACATGTTGTGCAGGGAAATAATCTGCTCCAAATCATCTGACCTTGATTCAAAGGCTTTTGATTAACAGCACTAACATCCGCCTTCTGGAAAAGGAGCACGCCCTATGATTAGAGCTTGCTAGTCCTTTTAAAGCAAATAAAATGTTATTAGCCATTCATTAATGGATATGGGAAGTAAAAAAATGGCTCCATATAGAGGAAACTTCACTGGAGTTTACTTTCAGCATCTCCCCTGAAAAAGCTTTCAGGGCCCTGGCAGTGTCTCTGCTTTGACCTTGTTTTTCTCATTCCTGGAGGGCAAAACTGATTTTAAAAAGAAGACCGGCAGATAAGAAGCTGCAGTCTAGCAAGCTGAGACTTAAGGAAGCGGGCTGTGCAGTCCAAAATGGTTCCTCTTCCACACAAAAGCTGGCTTGTAACTAACTATCCATCCCTCATTTACTGAACACTGCCTACCTAGCTATACTGTGCTTGGTGAATGCTGGCAACAACCCCCACATGCCCCCTTCCTAGTGATAAGGGAACTAAAACAGGGAAGAAGAAGGTAATGCCAGGGTGGGCCTCCCCGAACAGAGGATGAGAGCCTCGTAATTGATCTGTGAAGATCTGTTCCTGAGGTAGGACCATTTTGGGGTATTCAAGATGAAGGTGGGCTGTGGTGGAGTGTGTGCTGGTGTTGTGGGAGTGGAGAGCAACCACAGGGACCTGGTCATTCAGGCTGAATCTTAGTGAGTAGATGCTGGAGGATTGCAGGTCCAGCTGTTTCTAAATCCACGCAAAGCTAATCTAAAGGGGAGTCAGGCTCCTGCCTGGTGACATGGTGGCAGGACCACTTTTTGTCCTTTTTTACCTGAGTAGCAGGAGTGACCTGCCTGGTTGTCCTGAAATTCCCACTGGTAGTCTAGATGTCCTAGAACCTATCTGGCCACTCTAAGAAGGCTGTCAAAGCAAACTGTCAGTGGTGGGCCTTGTTCTAGATCACAGGTGTCCCCACGGTCTTACCACTCTATTCTGAGAGATCTCTTCCAAGTCCCTACTGAGGACAGGCCCAGGCAAATCCCTTTCATCTCCTGTCTTCTTCTTTCCTCAGACCGTCTATTGCAATCAATGGTCAGGGCTTAACAATAGCAGGACAAGAGTCATGTGTCAAAGCCAGTAGACAGCCTACGCTGGAGGTGCTGACCACTTTTCCTAGAGGAAGAATGCCAGGAAGGATACAACTGATATGAGGGTCAGGACAGACAATGGAATGGCTCCAGGGTGTTTGAGCAGGCATGAGAGACAAGCCTGGGTTAATTGCCAGGGTTATCCAGACAGTGGGGACCTGGAGGTAGCCACACTAGCAAACACATGTATTATTCCTTGGCTGCTTTGTGCTTGAGCTTGTCATTCCCCTGAATGATTCCTTAAAAATGTTCAAGGCTTCTGACTGTGTCCCAACTCGGCACAGTGCCATCCTTCCAATTCTGGTCTAGACCTTGGTGATGGAGGTCAAGAGCAGCGACCTGGTCACACAAGGTGAATGAATCCTAACTGCAATAGACTTATGTCACGTTCACTTTCTTGCTCTTTACTATTTTATTTGAGAACTATGACTTCTATAAATTGGATAAGGATTTAAAACCAATAATAATTTTTTTTTTAAACAAGAATGCTTTTGCTGTAGCTCATTATGCTTTCTGGCTCATTGTGCTTCTGACCTGAGGCGAAGCAGCAGCTTGGGTCATGAGGAGACGCGTGGTTCCGCTTTCAGAACTTAATTCTTGATCCTCTCCAGTCCCCAGTCACCTCTCAGGTTTCCCAGCTGTGCCCTCAGAGCCCTCAGAGCCCTCTCTCACTCCTGGTCCATGCAGCCTCCCTCTGCATCTCTTCTAAAGTGTTTATTTATGAGTCTATGTCTGTGCGAGTCTGTACCACCAGAACAGTAAAGGAAAGGCACGGGGAGTGAGTGCTCCATCTTCCAGAGCTGGAGCTCCAGGTCCCTGGATGCTGAGAACCAAGCTCAAGTCCCCTGGAAAAACAGCAAGTACTCTTAACTGCTGAGCCATCTCTCCTGTTTCTTTGATTCTCTTACCTCATCAGCTGAGCTGGCCTTCTCTTGGGACTCTGTTATTCTGGGGCTTCCTAGGACCAACTTCCTCCCAAATTACATATTCACATCGGTCCCTGCCAGCCTCACTTTGCTCTAATCCCTGCTCTTTAAAATAATTAATGTTTTCATGTTTGTGTGTATGTTCATGTGTGTATGTGTGTATGCACATGTATAAGCCTGTAGAGGCTACAAGTACATGTCAGATATCTTCCTTAATGACTCTCCACTTCATCCTTGGAGAGAGCGCCTGTCACTAAACCAGTAGCCCACTAACTTAGACTAGCTAGTCAGTGAGCTCATGGATTCTTCTGTCTCTGCCTCCCTAGCACTGGGGATCTACTGAGCCATGCCCAACTATATGTGTGGGTGCTGGAGGCCTGGACTCAGTACTCAGACTTACACAGCAAAGGCCATGTTGACTGAGTCTTCTCTGCACCCCTCCCACTCTAGAGCTTTTCTAGTGTCTTAGTGTCAGATGCACATAGGCTTCAACACAACAGAATGTGAAGATAAAGGATGCTGCTGGCTCCTTCCCAGAGGATGAGCCAAGGTTTCACTTATTTACTTCTTGTGTGTGTGTGTCTGTGTCCACTTAGTGGTGATGAGTGGCATGGTAATTTTTTTTGGGGGGGGGTCAAGGTCTCAGTATATAGACCAGGCTGGCCTTGAACTCACACTAGATCTGCCTCTGTCTGCCTCCCAGTCTGAGATTAAAGGCATGCATTACCTCATCCAGTCCAGGACAATAATCTTAAGTCTATCACAAGGATAATTTCTCCTTCCCTTGCCTCCACCTCCCGCTCCAGGTTTCAGATAGTCGGGATATATAGTAGGGACAGGGGTATGAGAAAGGCTCTTCAGGGAAGGATTATCCTAAATATCTTACTAAAACAGGACTTTAAAAATCCAATTTTCTGATTAAAATGTCAAACATGTGATCTCACAGATGTTTTTACATTGAAAAAAGTGTATCAGTTTCACGACTATTATAATTAGTAGTACAGAATACGACAGATACATGGAGGTGGGTTGATATTTGGACCGTCAATTGCTATCAAGAGAAGACTGTTCAGTGAGCTTGCCTGGCCTTATGCTTGAGGCACTGGAATCAACCTTCTTTGCCATTTCCTTGTTCACCCACAGATGCCAATGGCTACCCTCCAGCAGCCTACCATCAAGTCATCCAGCCTGCTCTGCCAGGACAGGCCCTTCCTGGGACAAGGGTGAGAGGCCTGCATCCTGTGCAGAGGGTCATCCCGAATTACCCCAGCTCCCAGGACCAAGAAGAGAGGCCTGCACAGAGAGACTTCTCTTTCCCAAGGCTCCCAAGGTGAGTGTGGAGAGACGTGTCCCACACACCCTGACATGAGGATTGTCGGTGCACTAAAGATGCATGGAGAGTCTCTGTAGATCTGCCACCTAGGCCAGCGCAACCACACAGTAAAGTAACCAGTATAAACTTTCCAGGTTGGAGCACAGAAGAAAGTGGTTGACAAGGCTCTCTTGCACCATCACATCTGGTTTCTAGTTACTTTCTTCTGCAATAAAACCATCCATACAAAGCTGATCCCTTCTATGCTTCCTCCAGAAAAGTAATGCTTTCCCTCTGAATTTTTTTTTCCATCCCTGTATATCCTTATTCAAGGTCCCTTCCCCCTCCCACCACATCAGGTCATTTTTCTTCTCTGAAACTCCCCATCCCCTCCTTGGGTAGGGAGCAGACAGTCCTATGGTCCCACTGACCCAATAATGCTTGGATCAGTCTCCACTCCTGGCCAAAACCAGTTTTGTCCATCCTCCCTCAAGACTGAGTCAGGTGTTCCTATAGTTGGAGTGGGGTCCGAAGGGTCAGTCCAGGGTGTTTCTGATCCCAAGCTGTTCAGTGGTTGTGGTTTGCCACTTGGGCATGCTTGACTTTTTTTCTTGTTTGTTTGTTTAGAGACCACTAATGAGTGAGTACATCCCCTGCTTATCTTTCTGAGATTGTGATACCTCGCTCAGGAGGATATTCTCCAAATCCATCCATTTGCCTGCGAATTTTAGAATGTCATTTTTTCTTACTGCTGAGTAGTATTCCATTGTATAGATGTACCACAGTTTGTTAATCCATTCTTCAGTTGAGGGACATCTAGGTTGTTTCCAGGTTCTTGCTATTACAAATAATGCTGCTATGAACATAGTTGAGCTAATACCTTTGGAATGTGAATGTGCCTCTTTAGAGTATACACCCAGAAGTGGTATTGCTGGGTCCTTGGGGAGATTGATTCTCAATTTTCTGAGAAACCGCCATATTGCATCCCAAAGTGGCTGAACAAGCTTACACTCCCACCAACAATGGAGGAGTGTTCCCCTCACTCTGCATCCTCTCCAGCATAGGCTGTCATCTGTACCTTTTATCTTAGCCAATCTAACAGGTGTTAAGTGGTATCTCAAAGTTGTTTTGATTTGCATTTCTCTGATGGCTAAAGATGAAGAGCACTTTTTCAGGTGCCTTTCAGCCATTTGTAGTTCCTCTTCTGAGAATTCCCTTTTTAGATCTGTACCCCATTTTTTGATTGGGTTATTCAAGGTTTTGGGCTCTAGATTCTTGAGCTCTTTATACACCTTAGAGATCAGTCCTCTATCACTTGTAGGGTGGTGAAAAATCTTTTCCCATTCTGTAGGCTGGTGTTTTGTCTTATTGATAGTGTCCTTGGCTTTGCAGAAGCTTCTCAGCTTCAGGAGATCCCACTTATTGATTGTTGGTCTTAGTGCCTGTGCCACTGGTGTTATATTTAGGAAGTGGTCGCCTGTGCCAATTTGTAGAAGTGTATTTCCCACTTTCTTTTCTATCAAGTTCAAAGTGGTTGGGTTTAAGTTGACGTCTTTGATCCACTTGGATTTGAGTTTTGTGCAGAGTGACAGGCTCGGATCTATTTGCATTTTTCTACACACTTCCATCCAGCTATGCCAACACCATTTGTTAAATATACTATCTTTTTTCCATTGAATGTTTTGGGCCTCTTTGTCAAAGATCAGGTATTCATAGGTTTTTGGGTTAATGTCTGGATCCTCAATTCTATTCCATTGGTCCACAAGTCTGTTTTTATGCTAGTACCAGGCTGTTTTTATTACTGTAGCTCTATAGTATAGCTTGAAGTCAGGGATGGTGATACCTCCTGAGGTTCTTTTGTTGAGTAAAATTGTTTTGGCAATCCTGGCTTTCCTGTTATTCCGAATAAAATTGAGTATTGTTTTTTCAAGGTCCAAAAAATATTGTGTTGGGATTTTGATGGGCAGTGCATTGAATCTGTAGAGTGCCTTTGGTAGAATTGCCATTTTTACTATGTTGATCCTACCGATCCAGGAACATGGGAGAGCTTTCCATTTTTTGATATCCTCTTCAATTTCTTTCTTCAATGATTTAAAATTTTTGTCAAATAGGTCTGTTACTTCTTTGGTTATAGTTACTCCAAGGTATT
>PVIH01007888.1:0-20893 GCA_004025045.1 Sigmodon hispidus
CCTTTGGTCCAGTCCACCAGGTAGCAGCTGCCACTGTGCTGTCCAAATCTTCCTCCATCATTTCCCACCCCAGTGAGATTACTGCTCTGACTCTCAATAGCAGGCTCATGTCTGCTTCTCTCTCCAGAGCATACATGTGTCATTCAGGCCTGTCTTGAGCTTGACATGAAACAAACACATGATGAGTGGAAAAGCCACTGGGCCCTGGCTCATTCTGACACTGGGGACCTGGGATGAGGTCAAAGCGTTCAGCTGTATCTACCACAGGTCCAATCAGTGGCTCTACACTCAATAGACCAGATGATTTTAGACATTTTTAACATCCATACAGTTGGGTGATTTTAACATAAACTGTATAGACATTTTTGAATGGCACATTGGGAAATGGGTGGCTGTATTAGTTACTGTTAGCGGTGCTGTGACTAAATGCCTGATAAGAGGGACCTTAAAAGTGGTCTGTTTTGGATCACTGTTTGAAGTCACAATTCACAGTGACAAGGAGTCACAACAGCAAAGGCAGAGGTCGCACTGTATTTAAAGTCAGAAAACACAGTAACAAATGTAACATCAATTCTAGTTGTTATTAAATGAAAACTCAGAGCCAGATATAGGGGAAAAGCTGGAATATCAGAGAGAGGAAACAGAGCACAGTCAAATCTCACCCCGCCAACTCCTCAAGGTAAACGCTATCTTCCAGCTTCCTCAGCCTCACCCCCTCCTCATCGCTTCTACAGAACAGTTCTGTCTTCCTATGCCTGCCTTATATACCTTCTTCGCCTACTTGTTTCCCTTCCAGGTTCAACTCTGCATCATATTCCTAGAGTTAGGATTAAAGGCGTGAGCTACTACTGTTTGGTTGTTAGACCCTGAACCCACAGAAACACAAAAAGATCTTCGTACCCTGAGTGATGGGATTAAAGGCACAGGCCACCACTCCCGATCTTTCCCCATGCTGGGATAAAGGCATGAGTTACCACTCTCTGACCCTCCTGGCTTGACTGTGGGTGGATCTGTTCTCTTGATATTCCAGACTTGCTTTATTAAATATATATTTTATCACCACAAACAAATTCTATTGTTCGGACTAATTTCTCGTTTTATCCAGTCAGTTACTCCAGACCATGGAATAGTTCTTCCCAAAGATAGGATGTGTCTTCCTGTCTCAATCTGGTTACTACCTCTCAGGCATGTCTCCTTGTTAATCCTAGGTCCTGTCAAGTTACTAATCAATCTTAACTATCATAGTGGAACTCCTAGAACACCAGAGGAAAGAGCTCAGCACACTGCTGACATCTACTACACAGACCAGACCCTCTGCATGGCAGCTGGCATGATGCCGAGGCTGAGAAACCCTGCTCAGGACACACCATAGAACTCCTCCGAGATGAACCATTATCTGCCTCCTATCACACACTCACACTTCCCATGCCTTTAAAGCTGCTCTCCACTCTGGAAACTCTTCCTACTGAAAGTATCATCTGCCTTGGCCAATCCAGCTGCTACCTCCACAGAGCTTGCCTTTACCCCAGAAAGCAGATGCCACTGTGGCTCTTCTTTTATCCAGACACATAGAAGCTGGGCATGATGATGCAGAGCTGTAACCCCAGCATACAGGAGGCTGAAGCAGGAGGGTCATGAGTCTACATAGTAAGACCGTCTCAAAAGGAGGAGAATGCATTATATTCTGGGCATGCCTCTGTGCTGTGGGCCATATGCAATGCTGACATCCAACAGTGGAGCAGACAGACAAATGACATTGTTATTTGACATGCTTGCCAGGATCTTAGGTGTAATTAGGATCGTCACAAGGCAGTGACTAGTAGGTGCTGGGAGTGACACACTCCTGGGCAGTGTAAGGCAAAGGACCACAAGGCTAGAACAGGAAGCTTGGATGATGTACCCTTACCTGGTCTGTGTAGTACAGAATCTGAGTATCAAGAGTTCATACCCCAATCCATTTCTATTCTTTACTAACTGCAGCACATTCAAGCTTCTTTCCCTTTCTTGGATTCAGTCTCCTTGTCTACAGAGAATGAATAAAGGCAGTTCCTTCTGAAGAATTAGTTAACACATACAAAGCATTTTAATGAGGCTCAGAGTAAATGGTCCAGTGTGTGCTACCCACAGTTACCAAGATTATGGTCCAGAGTCACCATGATTTTTTTGTCTTAGTAGAGACAGGCTACTAGACTTTGACCCATGTCTTTATCTCCATGAAAGCAGCTGATGACATTTTAGAATAAGGATCTACATATTTTGTCCCAACACCCTTACCTTTCCTATACCACGGATATTGTATTGGTTATAAAAAAGCAAAGAGAGGAAAGCCTTACAGCTGCCTTGAGGCTGTTAGGCTAAAGAGCAAATGCCAGCAAAATATAATTTTCATAGCTTCTCCTGGAAGCAATCTGCACGGTGAATTGCAATCTAAATGTCTTCAGCAAAATCCTTTTTCTTCTCGGGAGACTAATCTTATTTTAGTGGGAAAAAGTTGCTAAACAATATGCACTACTCTGGGACTCTTTCTAGTCTAACAATAGTCTCCTCATAAAAGGGCCAGGCTGGATGTGGCAGATGATGATGTCCTTCCATAATGCTTGTTCAGGATTTGGTGGCAGCTATAAGCCTAGCCTACAGGGTTCTTCTTCAGGATGACAGGTATCTAAAGTTAACTTCAGTGACAGCTGTGCAACTGTGCATGTGATAAAAAGCTCAAACCATACAATTCAAATAGTAATTTTAAAGTATCCTTCAGGGACTGATTCCTCCCCCGAAAGGATTAGCCATAACAGTTTTCCTTGGAACTGCCAAACTATTTGTTCCAGGTACCAGGTTGAGTTTACCTACCCTATTTTTAGTTCAAATACATTAAAAACAAAAGAAAGATTTTGAGACACAAAGACTTCTGAGTCAAGGCTTGGTGGGCACACTTACCACCCAAGGGTGAGGACCTGCCAAATCCTTTGGAGACAAGACAACAGGTTGGCCAGGATTTCTTGGCCAGGTGGCTCTTAGCATCACTGGCTTTGTCCAACATTGTTGTAGACAAGTTACAAAATAGTAAGACATCTCCAGAACCTTCTTGGGCTGCCTATTTTGGGCAGATATTGGCTACCAACAGGCCCCATGTCCCTATTTCTCTACCAAGATGAAGGCAGCTGCTGACTTACTAGAGCTTGAGGGAGACATGCAAGTGGTGCCCACTTTGGGTAGGTACCAGGCTGAGCAAACAGAGCCTTGAATGCAGAAAGAGGGTCACCATTCTACCAGCTGAGGGCACCTATCAGATGAGGAAACCGCTCCTGCAGATTCTTCTGCAAGTACACCCTGCATGGTGGTTGTCCATTGTGGGCCTGAGGAATGCTAGTGGTTTGTCTAATACCTTGCTTTCAGTTTTGTTTTGTTTAGGGAATCCACAATATGTTAGGCAGAAACATACAGGAATCCATACATTTACACATGATCACATTACTGTTGGGTGTGCTTGACCACCAGCCACTGTCCAAATCTGGATAGGAATCATCTATAGTCTGGAGGTACAAAAGAACAGCAGAAGAAATGCATTGTGAACTGTCCTAAGTAGCATCAATGAAAAGGATGGGCTAAAACAAATGTTGGAGGTCTAGTTTATAAGAGATGAGCAACATAGGTTCAACTACAACCTGGAGGGAGAAATGGAGACAGAGAAAGCCTTATCTGGGGTGACAGACCCCAGACTTGCTGATGCAGTCCTCTTGGAGCCAGTTGTAGGCCCATGCAAGGTTCTTGCCTAGAATGTGGGGAGGTCCTGAATTTCACCCCAATACTGCAAACAAATCCCAACATTTTTCAAAGTAGTTACTGAGGAGACTGCAGGGGCAAGAGTGAATGCACAAAGTTGCTGGAACTGTTCAAGTATGAGCTTGAGATGGCCAGTGTCCTTATGATGGCAATTGGGTAGGAGAAATGTAGACAAAGTCAGTGTGCCCTCAAGGATAAATACATAAGACCAGGGCTAATTTGCACAGGGAAGAGACAGATAATGCAAAGACCACTAAGATCTCTCAGCTTCAGGTGATTGGGAAAACTGGAAACACCTGGGGAAAGAACAGCAATGGTCTCTGGACCTGCCCATTCACTAGGATAAGAACCTAGATCACCTCTTATATTGGAAGTCAGCACAAACCAAAGTCAATGTGTGTTTGATCACAGCTGTGCCTTAAGGCAGACCAACCAAGCTTTGCCCCACCCCCATTTTATAAATGAGGACAAGTGACATGGGATGTTTTTTCTTCTCTTAAAGAAGGCTATGCAATGCATAGTCATGTATTCCTTAGGTATCAACCTTGGTTGTGGGGCAGAAGGCCAAGAGTTCCTAAGCTTCTGGGGTCTGCCATTGCCCCAACCCTGAATCAACACCCCTTCCTTACTGGAGCACTGAGCAAAGTTCAAATTTGGGTAGTGCACGGACATAAAAGTTGTCTGTCAGCCTTCTCTAGTAAGATGTCCACAGGATGCTTGGAAAGTCTGGCCATCATTCTGGAAGTGTCATTTAGAGGCCAGCCAGTGATTGAGCCATCAGTGGCAATCTACCTTCCTGCAGTCTGCACACTTCTTCACCTGGCCTCAAAGTGGCTTGCTTTAAGTTGCCTGATTTAATGAAATGCATGCAGCAGAGGGACATGGAAAGTTGTTTCCAACACTAAGCACGCGTCTAATGAAGACCAAAGTTTGGGGGAGATAATCAATAAAAGGAGCTGGTGAAAACCAAACTCCATTGACTTGGGTGGTGGTGAGACAACACTCAGGCAGGAAAAATCTAACTCTACGATTTCCTCATGTAGAGTGTTTCCAGGTGACTTTGAACTGACTGCATGTCTATGGGAGCAGGGTACAAACTGGAAAAGTTTTTTATTGATATTTAATGCAAAAAAAAAAACCCTCTCACACAGGCCTGTCTTAGTTAGGGTTTCTGTTGCTGTGAAGAAACACCATGACCATGGTAAATCTTATAATGGAAAACATTTAATTGAGGTGGCGGCTTTCACTTCAGAGGTTTAGTCCATTATTACTATGGTGGGACATGGTACTGTGCAGGCAGACAAGGTGCTGGAGAAGTAACTTAGTGTCCTACATCCTGACTTGTAGGCAACAGGAAGTCAACTGAGACACTAGGCAGTATCCTGAGCATAGGAAACCTCAAAGTCTGCCCCTACAATGACACACTTCCTCCAATAAGGCTATTATCTACTACAACAAAGCCACACCTCTTAAGAGTGCCACTCCCTATGAGATCTGGGGACCAATTACATCTGAACTCCACACAGGCCAAGACAAGTGCTTGGCCTGACCTTAAAAAGATGGGTAAATAAATGTGCATTTATGGTCTACATGAAAATGAAATGTTACGAGCCACAGTGTATTCCTTCTGTTTTAAACTGTTTAATCTATGAAGATTCCACAGTGGGTAGAAAAGAAAGTAACAATGGGAATTTGTTAATAATTATATCCTTCCTCTATATCCTCTATATCAGACAAATCATCTCAAAACTGCCCAAGGGACTGGAAGTGTAACCCAGTGGCTGGTCCTTGCCTAACATGCTTGAGGAGTTAATCCTCATTCCTGTAAACCCATTTTTTTTAACTTACTTTGTTAATATGGGGGGCACCCATTGCCACAGTACACCTATGGAGGTGAGAGGATATTTGAAGGAGTCAGTTCTTGCCTGGCACCTTCGTCCTGAGGCAGGTTTGCTTGTGTTTTCTGTGCTGCACACTCTGGGATACCTGTCCTTCAAGCTGCAGTTCTCTTGTCTCTATCTCATGTCTTACTGTAGCTGTGCTGGGGTTATAGACATATATTATGTCTAGTTTTCTCTGTCGGTTCCAAGTATCAAACTCCAGTCATATAGCTTTCGGGGTGAATGATTTTACCCAGTAAGCTCACTGGCCCTCTGAGAACTTTAAAAAAATTAACTTGCCCAAAATGTAAGAACTGTTACCATAAAATATATTAAGTATTGGATTAAATGTTCTGCAACTTAGGCCAAAAAAAAAAAAAAACAAAAAAAAAAAAAAAAAAAACAAAAAAAAAAAACAAAAAAAAAAAACCATGTGGGCATGACACAATAAAACAAAAAGTCAGTGAACTGCATTTCATCATAACTGAAAAGCTCACTTGAAGACAATTCACAGGATGGAAGAAGGTACCTATGCATCATACAATCAGTAAGAAAGGGGTAACAAGAACTCTTTTGGCTCAATTATAAAAAGACAACACAATTTTCAAATGGCTAATGATCTAAGTAAATATTTCTTCTGAGATCTTCCAGTGGGCACCTAGCATACTGGAAGGTTATTCATAAAGTTATTCAACACTATCAGTGTGCTGTTCGATCAACTTCATTTGATTTAATGAATTACCATGGGAACATAGCTCTGGTTGTATCTATGAGGGTGTTTCCAGAAAGGTTTGACTGATAGGGGGAGATCAGTCCTTTGATGGACTGGAGTCCCAGCCTGAAGAAAGAGAGGAGCTGAGCACCAGCATTCACCCTTCATTTCTCTCTGCTTCCTGAATGTGGATGCGATGTAAGAAACTGCCTCACACCCCTGCTGCTACAGCTGAGACCCCTTTCACCACCACACCCCTGCCATTAAAAGCCATACCTCCAGTTATGAACCAAAAAGAAAACCAACCTTCTTCCTTGAGCTGCTTTTGTTAGGTATTTGATCCCAGCAATGAAAAAGATAACTTACATACCAACACCACCATAAAAACCCACCCCATCTACAATCAAACAGATAGTAAGTGCTGCAAGAAAGCAGAGAAACTAACACCCACAGACACTGCTGCTAAGAAGGCAAAATGGAGTAGGTCCTTTGGCAAACAGGTTGGCAGACTCTCAAAGTATAGCTACTGCAAGACCTAGAAATTCTAAACCTACACATCTGCTTAAAAGAAACAAAAGTATATGAAGACTTGTATGATGCTGTTCACAGTAGCTAGTCATTTTTAAGAAATGCCTTAATGAATATCCATCAATATAAAGAAATGCAAATGCTTACTAATAAGTAGCCACACAAATTTGGTTATTCACACAATGACATACAATGAATTAAAAAGAGACAAAATACCAACTACAATGTAGACAAGCTTCTAAAACATTCTAAGGCAAAGCCAATCGGGAAAGGCCACCTAGGATTCCAGTCACAAGAAATGTCCAAATAAGACAGGTCTGCAGAGGAATTCAGTAGCTCTGCGAAGTCTGGAAGTGGGAATGCTGACAGACTGAAGGTGGGCACAATGCTGCTTTAGACTACTGGTGCCTGCATCACGCTGCACATTTACTAAAATCAAGATGTAAGCTCAATATGAATGGAAGTTATAATAAATAAGCTCTCCCACTAAAGATTTTAAAAATAAAAACACAGTGAGACATGCATGACAGTACACACCAGTAATCCTAGCACTGGGGAGACTGAGGGAGGAGTCTCACTAGTTCCAGACCAGCTTGGGCTAGAATCTGTCTGAAATAAACAAACTAAATAATTTGGTTAGAAATTCCATTCTTGAAAAGTGTGATCTTTTTAAAGTGACCCTGATCCCTGGATCTCTTGGCTGGTTATTACAATGAGGAAGTGAGAAGGGACTGACATTCCTGTTTAGTCACAGGAACTTCCTTTGGCCAATTAAATTGAGTTCAGTTATTTGATCAAGCAAAACAAAGCAAAGATGTCTTGCAAGCAGGCAGCTCTTAGAGCCAGTAGGTTCTGAGAATTCCAGCATCAGGTCAGGTAGCATTTAAGTGGGTAACAGAAAGCAGAATTGACGACTAGGAAGCAATTTAACTGGCTGCAGCCCAGTCGGTCCAACACTTACCTAGTTAACAGCTTACAGTCCGTTATTACCACAGGGCCTTCTACAACCAACCCATCTACAGCTACTGTGATTAAACTCTATATTGATTTAGGCTGTTGGGCCAAATCCGTCTACTCCCACAGCTTTTATTGAACAGAACCCTCTTCAAATAAGAAAGAACTAATTTGTCCTAAATGAAATGGCACAACTGGAGCTCTCACTTCATCTTCTGCCCTGTTACAACTGTTTAAACTTGATTATTTCTACTGAGAATCCACTTATTCTCTCTACTGAGAGGACTTACAGGAAGGACCAAGAAATGTTCAAAATTAACAAAAACAATCAGTTCCTACAAGGTAGCTGCAGAGGTGCAAAATGTCCAGGAAAACAATCTTTTATTTATTATATTTTATAACACAGTTCTTTTAAAAAACCTACTTTTTACTCTTTTACTCCTGTGCAAACCTTTGGCTTTACTTGTATGAGGGTACAGTGGGTGTATGTGTGTGGCTGTGGAATCTAGAAGGGGGTGCTAGATCCCTGTTGCATAAATCCTAGTTGGTCGTATAATGAAAACCTGGCGCCAGGTATTGGGGTAAATGCTGGCAGGTCATAGAGACAGAGGAACCAACCACTAGAGCAACTTCTCACCACTACTGTATCCTCAAGCCTAAAGATCCTGTCTCCAGGAATCCTCAGACTGAATGCATCAGAGTCCTCAGCAGAAAAGGAAGAGAAGGGAAGGGAAGGGCTGAACTCCTATCTTCTCCCACCTTACATTCCTTTCTCTGCCAGACAATATTACTTCCTGTCTCAACCTTCCTAGAGCTGAGATTAAAGGTGTGAGCCACCACTGTCTGGCTCTGTTTCTCTTTAGGACTGGATTAGTCTTGTGTGTTCCAGGGTGGCTTTGAACTCACAGGGATCCTCCCCAGTGCTAGGATTAAAGTGTGTGCCAGCACTGCCTGACCTCTATGGATAACTCTGGCTGGCTCTGTCCTCTGATCTTCAGGCAACCTTTATTTGTTGGATTATAAACAATATATTACTACAGATCCTTTTGATGGAGTTATGGGTGGTTGTAAGCCACCAACCTGGATGTTGGGAATTGAGGCCTCGAGCAGAGTGAACACTGAGTCAGCCCCCAAACAATCTTTTAAAGGAAGCTACCCAAGAAGGTGAAGATATCTGATGGGGAGGGGGTGTCAGGAAAAATAAATTTAGTACCTCAGACCAAACGGAATACAGTTTTATTACATTTTATTGTTTATTTTGTGTGAGTGTGGGTGTACACATGCCATAGCACACACCTGAGGGTCAGAGGACAACCTGCATATTGCTCTTCCCCTATCATCTCAGACTCAAACTCAGACATGGTGGCAAACATCTTTCTTTACCCTCTGAGTCATCTTGCTGGCCTTACAATTTTTAAAATCACCTGTCTTAATTTCTTCCTCTCAGAACTCCTTCAGAATAGATGTAATAAACTTCTGAGAAGACAGTTACTTGCAGAAAAAGTCCTAATTAGGACATGTGTCAAGGAACTATAATTATCAATTTGCCTAATTAAAATGAGTATCTGAACAGGACTTAGGAGCATGAATGTTCCCAGGTGAGATATTTACATATTATTTCTTATAAACCCCATCGGCAGAGCATAGTAGATTATGTTAACAGGGATGGCTAAAATTGAGACTCACTCAAATCCTGGAGAAACAGAAGTAATGTCACTCCAGTAAATCACCCCTGGTGGGGAACAGTATTTTCATACAGGAAGATGGGTAGCTAATTTGGGACTGTAAGCACAGTGCCTGAGTTAAATGAACTCCTTGGATGGTCGTGTGAAATCTGTCTCTACAGACTGAAAGCTCCACTTCCCAGAGTGCCTGGACAGCCCTAGGAGCACCTGTGAGTTGGCAACTCAGCTTACATTCTCATACATTTCTGTGACTGTGTGCATCTGACACTGTGTGCCTTCCTGCCTAAGCCTTCAGGCCAGCCTTTGGTGCTAAGACTGGCTGCTGGTTTTTCCAGAAGTTCTGGCTGTTTCTGCTTTTGTATCTTTGATGTATGCTACATTCTTCTGAATAGTAAACATACAGTATAGACACCACACAGGCACCACCCACTGTGGTACACAGTCCGCTTTCACAATAATGCCTCCAAATCTTAAAGCAATGAATCCCATCCCTACCTCCCTAAATATTCAGTGTTCAGAATTCCAGATGATATCTCAAACCCACTCTCTGATACCAACCAATGCCTCCGCATCTCAGCCATCAAGCATGGTCAAGTACTTACAATCCTGGCTCCTCCCACTGTAGTGGCTACTGGGTGCCAGGGATTACTATTGTGTGCCACAGCTCAGTGCCTAGACTTGGAGCCTGAGGGCTGGAAATTTGTCACCTCTTCTTTTCTATTCTCCACAACTTACTAGAGAGTGTAAATGAGACATGCTAAATGTTTCTCAGAATGGAAAGAGGAGATGCTCCTGTCTCCTGAAGGAAACATGGATAAAGACAACCCTCGGGAAGGAAATGGGAGTGATTACACCCTATAACCCACACCTTTGCTCCTGAAGAAATTCTCCTATGTGTCTACAGAAGGCTTATTACAACACTGTTAACAAGAATGAGAAGCAAATAACCAAATGGTCATTGTGCCAGTCAGGACCAAGGAAGAAATAGTTAACATACTAAAAGTGTGAAAATTCCTAGGTCATCTTCAAAGGGATTACTTGGATGGATTAAATGTAAAGAAACTATGAGGGATAGTTTAGTAGTCAAAGACAGAGCCACTGTCACTCAGATGCCTTGATCTGGGAAAAGTCTGAATAAACAGACTGCTGAGAGAAGCAGGGTCCTCAGGGGAGAACACAGCCCCCAAAGGGAACCCTGAAAGGACATCAAGTGCAGAAATAGATGTGCTGGTGTTTTGTTTTCCCTTCGCCCTTATCTCCTGGGGAGCGTCTTCCCATTGGCTGAGTCTCTTCCTTGCACAGCTCTCAAGCCTTTCTAAGGAATAGGAAAACGACTTCATTGCTGCATGTCTATAGCATTCATTCCCTAGAGCACTGTGGGAAAGAGAAATTTGAAGACAGAAAGAGAGAAGAAAGATACCAAGTTGGAGAAGACTCAGCATATCCATTAACAAAATGTACAACGTGTATACTCAATCAATGGAATATTGCCCAGAAGGAAATAAGAACTACTTCTAGTAATATGGATACATCTCAAAAACATATAGGGAAAAACAAAACAAATAACAAAACCAAGACACATTAAAAATTGCAGAAAATTACACCATAACAGACTGTATTTCTCCCCAGTCAACCACAAGTGAATTTTTGGCTGTGCACTCGTGCAGAACCTTGCATTGCAAAGAGAGAAAAGAACCAAAGTCCTAGGAGAGAATTGAAAGACTGATCTACTTTGGTTAGGCACCCAAAGGTAAGACTCAGGAAATGAACTTGAAAATAGGATCTGAAGGCTGAGAAGGAACCAGACTTCTCAGTCCCACCAGGGGCCGTGAGAGCACAGAAGAGCAGGTGCCAAGGCCCTCCAGAGTTTGGAACTGGCCTGTGTCTTTTTCAGAGCATTATAGACAAATTAGAGGCAGGAGAACGAGGCAATAAAGGACTGCAAGTTAAGAAAGGTGAACTTTCCTGTGGTTCTAAGCTAAGTGCCTGAGAGGGATCAACCCCAAAGACCTAACCAAAACAGAGGGAGGGATATGGGTACTAACAGCGTTCCTTCTGAGTCGCTCAAGGCCTAGCACCTAGCATGTGTTCGTTCCACTCTAGGTCACAGAAATATTCTGAATGTGTTAATGCTCCCTTTGAGGCTAAGACCAATGTACCAGGAACCAGACTGCTTTCCCTCTCTACTGTTATAGTAAACAGCCAGAACTGTGAGGTATAAAATAGAGTCTTACAAGTCACAACTTCTGACACACACCCCGTGCTTGTCAGGTGCCTGTCACAAGCTCGCCTTCCATAACCACAGGGTCCAGTTCTAGGGATGAGGAAGCTGAGGGAGTCGAAGATAGTTTCCACAGCAGAGCCAAGGCAGTTATTCTCTCTGCCATTTCCACCTGACTTTCGTTTCTTTCTTTTTTCTTTTTTTGGCTTGCAAGGTCAAGGTCAAGGCAAGGCCAGTGAAGAACCCGGCACAGCGAGGAAGGCGCAACTCCTACAGAGGTTCCCTAGTGCTGTGTGCAACCGGCAAAGGGGTCCGACTGGAAGTGTGGCCCCCGTGACCGGAAGATTCCTGGCGCGGAAGGTTCCGCAGCTCTGGAAAGGGGAGCGCTTCCCCGGTAGAGAGAGCCGAGTAGTACCTGAGGAGAACGCGTCCAGGGTCCTGCCCCGAGCTCTATGGAAAACATCCCCCGCCTCCGCAGATGACATAGCCAGCGACTTTCTGGCCTTGCCTGGGCACGTTCTGTAGGAGGAGGGAGCGACTCCACACCGCCCTGCAGCCCTGCCGGAACAGTTTGTGGAACCTGCCCTCAGCTCTCAGAGGGACGGGCGGGGCGGGGCTGCTCGGACGCCACTAGTGCTGCCTGGAAGGGACACGGGGCATGCGGGCCCCTCTGGGATCCACCAGTGAGTGCGCCTAGTCAGGGTCCATTTACATTGGGGCCGACTTGGTGCTGAGACTTTGGGGCCTGAGGTTGGCAAGTAGAGGGCCGCTTCATAATTTGGGATTTCAGATTGAAAACAAAAATAGTAAAAAAGTTTTAGTGTAAGTATATCTTATGCAACGGGAGATACTTATGCTGTTCTTTTTAAGAAAAAAAAACATATATATGTATGTATACACACACACACACATATATGTTGTTTATCTGAAATTCCATTTCAATTTGATGCCCTAACTTTTAAATTGCAAACCTTTCAAACTGCCCACCATAATCCTCAGGGGCCTTCAAGGCATGTTGACTGCCCGGACATTGCCACTGCTGATATGTAACTGTTTTCTCTTGCTGAGCAGGGGCATTGCCCTAAGCACTTTGTGTTTGACTTCGTTTGACAGATGGAGAAACTGACATTCAGAGAGTAATACAAATCTTGAAGTTTAAGAGCGGAGGTGAGTAAGGCAAACTGGAATATGTCCAGCTCAAACGCCATTACAAGGGATTACAACCCTCATACCTGCTACCAATTCAGATTTCAGGATTGAAATGCTGAATTCAGATCTCCAAGAAGAGGATGTTTTTATCAAACACTACAGGGATATTCTTAGGCTTTGCCCAGTTTGTGAAATTCTCAACAGCGGCTTGTTTTTGTGGTTTAATGGAGCCAGGCTGACTGTCCTATAACCTGGAATAGAGTCAGATAAAGGTCATAGTGATTCAGGACAGAAATGAACTTATGTGTCCATATTTGGGTTCATCCTAATACTACCACTCACTATAGGTATGATCTTCAAAATTAGCTTCTCTGCACTTCAGTTTCCCACCTATCAAATGAGTCAATACTTAAGGTTATAGTGCCAATTCTCAGCCTTCCTAAGGCTGTGACCCCTTAACACAGTTCCTCATAGTGTGGTGACCCCCAACCATAAAATTATTTCGTTGCTACTTCATAACTGTAATTTTGATACTGTTTTGATTATAATGTAAATATCTGATGTGCATATGCTCTTAGGTGACTCAACAGGTTGAGAACCACTGGGTTATAGGATTGGTGAGAAACTTTGATGATGTTATGATTTGAATGTAAGATATCTCTCATAAGCTCTGATAATTCTACTGGTTGAGAATAAGACCAGTACCAAAATCTAAAGCCAAATTTAAAAGGAGCTTTAATTGAATACTAATCAGGATGGGCTTTGGCCAGTTCCATCTCTGAGTTCCAAGGAAATAGCCAGGAGTCATGTTTTGGCAGGAGCTTAAAGAGGCAAAACCCATAACTCACTGCATTTTCCATCAAGTCCAATTAGGAACAAGCACCCATCCTGATGAATTTCCTAAGTAGGTACCTATTGCCCACATGTTATCAAACACAGCCAGTGCAGATGGACCAAACACACACACAGGAAAACAGGAACTTATTCTTAACTGCAATCAGAACTCTTAACCTGCAAGGTAAAATTTTCCTATGTTGGTATCCCGTTTACATGCAAGGTGTATTGTTCTCGTTCTTGTTTTGGTCTCACAGCTCATGCTAGAAAGTTTGCCCCCACCATTGGTGGTATTTTTGGAGGTTCAGAAGGTGGTGCTAGGTTGGAGAAGCAAGTTCTTTGGGAAAGCATGTCTTGGAGATAATCTTGTTCCTAACCACTTCTTGCTACAGTCTACTTCTTGTCTTTTGGAAGCTGAGAACATTCTCTGCCACATAGTCCCACCCTCGTGATGTTCTGCTCAAGGACATGGCCCAAGCATCAGAACCATCTGAAACAGTGTGCTGATGTAAGTTCTTTTTCCATTGTTCCTGTCATAGCAATGAATGAAGTAACAAGTACTAATGCATTTGTATGTTAAAATGCTTAAAAATAATAGCTTCAGTAGCAATTAGTATAGTATAGGTATATTAGCCATGGTTATTATTATTAATTGTTATGCCTCTGTTGTCCATGTACAAACTGGACTTAAGGAGGGATTGGGGAAATGTACAAAGTGGAAGTGAATAGCTGAGAGTCAACACCCTAATGTTCCTGGATGGTCCATCCCCAGCCTAATTCCCAGACAACAACTCTTGCAGCCACAGTCTCTCAATTCATTAAACATGTAGATATAGTTCTTTCTTTGTACAGCACATTTACATGGGGTCTTTGTAAAATGATAACTATTACCGGGGTGGATTGGGAGGACAGGGATAGATTTTTAGAAGGGTGGAAGTCACTGACTGGAATGCCACCCCCCATGATCATCCTTAGAAAGGAATAGAATGGGTAATATATTTGGATGTCTTAAACTCTAGGTCACCTCATCCTTCTCAGGAAAGCAGTGCTCAGATCTCTTTTCAGGAGAATGGAGTTTTCTGTTCTCAGCATGTAGTTTGGGTAACAGTGAGACCAGGTCTGCTGTTGTACTAAGATTCTGGCCTGGACTTCCAAGCCTAGCCGAGAGATTTGGACCTGCTCTCAGCCCCATAGCTGCTTAGGCCCAAATAATCACACAGAATTTTATATTAATTTTATGCTGATCTGCCTATGGCTCTGGCATATTGCTAGCTAGCTCTTGTTCTTAAACTAACCCATCTTGTTTAGCCATGCAGCTTGGTACCCTTTCTTAGAGCAGCATTTCAGCTTCTTTCCTCTGCTTCTGCTGGTCTCTCTGAAGCATCTCTGCTCTTTCCTTCTGGTTCCCAGAGTTTTCTTAGTCTGGTAGCCCTGCCCACACTTCCTGTCTGCCTCTGGCCAATCAGCTTTTTATTAAACCAGTAGGAGGGACAAATATTTACAATGTACTACCATAATCCCACTACACTCTGCCTCAGGGGTTCCTATGGCTGGAGTCAATAGAAACATACCATCTACTTTTTTCAGCTTGTGTTATGTAGCAATTTCTTCCAAGTTGAAACATTACATCCTAGAATGAAGTTCCTGTCCTGAGCTGTGTGAGTGCCTTCCTTGAGAAGCAAGCAGAACAGCTGTCTTTATTCATGCTCTAAGAACAGCTGTCTTTATTCATGTTCTAAGGTATGAGGCAGCTGCGCTTTTGACATTCTCTTTCTACTGTTTGTAGACTATTTGTCTCCTCTTTGAAATTGGGCTATGAGTGGTCACCCTTGCTGTTCTAGTGCCCTTAGCACACTTGTGTAATCTACCTTCCCCACTTTCTCAGTTGCCCCATCTAGTGGAGCCAGTTGGAGGCCTGTGAGCCACCCTGGCTTCTAGGTAATCAGCTTTGCATAAGAATCTGAGGCCTGGTTTACATAAAAGTGCCTTGCTCTAATAGATCAAAGTGTTCTTGGTGAGGCTTTGCCATGGATAATTTTAAGCCTACTTTGTTGGGCCATAAGGTTAGAATATTTGGTTGAGCAAAACTCTGCATCTATCTTCCTTCCTTGCTTCCTTTCTTCCTTCCCTCCCTCCCTTCTTCCTTTCTTTTTCCAGACAGGGTTTCTCTGGCTGTCCTGGAACTAATTCTGTTTCCAGGCTGGCCTCCTTGATCTCACAGATCGGCCTGTTTCGGCACCAGTTGTCCCGCGCCCTGTCTTCGCCTGCGAAGAAGAACGCAGTACGCAGTTTGGATCCTTCTGCAGCAAGTTTATTAGAGCTCTAGAAAATGGGAAGACCCCGACCCCTTGCCAGGAGCCGGCTTTTATACTTTCAAGCCCTCGCCTCTTACGTCTCCCCTTTTGGTTGGTTGCGGACTCTTGCCTGATATGACGCAGGGTCAGAGGGCTTGGCTCACAGAGTGGAAACTTACCGGGGGACATGCGCAGATATGTTGTTTATCGCCGCGGCCACGCCTTGGTACCGGAAACCGGCGCCATCTTGCCTGCTTGACCGGGCTCCCGGCTCCCTACATGTCTCTGCCTCCTTAGTGCTGTGATTAAAGGTGTGTGTCACTATACCTGGCTATTTTGAATATTTCTAAATTGATGCTTTTCAATGAGTTTGCATTTACCTATAGACTTTAAAGTTTTACCTTGTGTAGTATGGTAGGCCTTATATTAGTTACTGTCTAATATAATAGTCTAATAATCAGTGTTCTATTGCTGTGAGGAGACACCATGACCATGCTTATGAATGAAAGCATTTAATTGGGGCTGGCTTAGAGTTTCAGAGGTTTAGTGCATGGTCATTATGACAGGGAACATGGGGGCCAAAAGACAAACATAGTGCTGAAGAAGTAGCTGAGAGTCCTATGTCTGGATCTGCAGGCAGTAAGAAAAGAGAAAGATACTGGGCTTGACTGGAGCTTGGCTTTGACCAAAGCTCACCGCCATTGACCTCTTCCTCAACCTCTCTAAAGAAGGTTATAGAGATTTTTAAAGTTAGCAAGGACATGAGTTCACATTACTACTGAAGAATACAGTAATCTAATTTGGAAGTGTTCAAAAACATATCTAATGAGAGGGGGTTTTATCATGATCAATCCATTATCATTATCACTGAAATGATAAATTAAAAGTAATCTAAGCATGGCAGCATATGCCTATATTCTCAACATTTTGGAGAAGACAAGAGGGTGGAAAGCTGGCCTGTGCTTCATACTGAGATTTTATCTCAAAATAGCAAAGCCAAAAAAAGAGAACCCTCATTTTTTTCTTGTGGTTACTGCTGTTTTCAAGCATATATGGCATTTCTAGTTCTAAAAAACAAGCTATTTACTTTTCCTTAAAACACATACATACCGAAACAAGCAAACAAAAACAGAAAACAGATGAGGAGCTGGGGAAATAGGTAAATGAATTGCTTTACAAGCATGAGAACCTGAATTCAATCCCAACTCTGACATAAACAAAAACAAAAACAAAAAAACAAAACCCTCCCTAGTGCCATGTGCTTGTAATCCCAGAAAAGAAGAGACAAAGACAGGTAAATTCTGGGGTTCTCTGGCCAGATAGCCTAGCTTACTTGGTGAGTTCTAGACCAGTGAGAGACACTGGCTTAAAAACAAAGCAAGCAAGCAAGCAACAAAATCCCGAAACAAACAAAGAAACAGACAAATAATAAACACAAAACAAACAAACACAAAGGTAGGACAACACCTGAGGAATGACTCAACTGTTGTCCTTTGGTCATGGCATGCACATGGCATACACATCCATGCACATGTACACAGACAGGAATATACATACATACATGTCAGAGACCAAATTTGCAGAATTAAAACCGTTGTGCCATTTCTCGGCTTCTTTTTGTCCTGACTCCAGCCATGATCTGTGCAAGTCATGACTGAGTAAAGGTGAAGGATATATCCACTCACAGATCTGAGGAGACAGCACTGCTCTTTCAACTTTCTGTGAGAATATTGTCTTTCATTTCAGATGGCATCAACTTGAATTATGCCCCGAACTCTGGGCTTTCTGTATTTTAGGTAATAAATCTTTCATAGTCTATATTGAAAGAAACCTGTACCTTTATCTATAAGTGGGCTTATTTGGAAGAGTTTGCTCATGTGATTATGGAAGCTACTGTGTGGTCTAGCAGGCTGCTAGCCCCAGGATGAGCACTGCCAACTCAGGGGTGAACACTGATTCTCACATTAGGTTCAAAGGCTGTCTGCTGACTGACTTACTCTTGCTTGGGAAGGGGTCAGTCTCTTCTCCATCTAGCCCTTCAACTGACTGAATGGGCCTTTGTTGGTTAATACTGACTGCCAACTTGACAGGATCTAGAATTAAGCCTCTGGGTAGGCCTGTAAAGGGTTTCTAGAGTAGGTTAGCTGAAGCAAGAAGTCAGACCTGTGCTAATTATTGGAAATAAAACTATTTTGAGTGTCATAATATATAATTCTTCTTTATAAGTTACCTACTAAGATATTTCATGTTTATTTTCCCCTTTTATTACCAAAAACAAAATAAATTTTTACTTTTTAAAGTTGAGCCCACAGAGCCCAAGATGATTTGCCCAGAGACAGCCATCCTCTCCCAAAATGGGAGAACTCAGATCCCTTTTCCTCTTTCCTACCCTTTGGGCTCAATCTAACACCACTGCTCTTTAGAACTCTTCTATGCTGACTGTCTTTCCTGACTATGTTTTGACTATAGAGTTTCTTAAGACTTTTTATTTTGAGAGGATCTCACTGTGTTGCCCACATTGATTTAGAATTCCTAAGTCCAGTCAATCCTCCTGTCTTCTCCCACGCCCTGCCAGGTCTTGGGCTACAGGTATATACCAACCACGTCCAACATGAGTTTATTAAGACTTGTCTTTGAGAATGTGTTCCCGGGGCTGTAGAGATGGCTCAACAGTTAAGACAATGTTTGTTCATTTGATATCATTGTTTAATTTTCAAACAGTAGTTGACTTGCCTCTAGGCTGCAGAGTCACAGAACCTAAAGTTCTGATCACATGACAGTGTTTGTTCTACTTGCTGTAAGTACTTTGAACTGAGGCAAAGTCATTAATCTCACCACGTTCTGCTTATCTTACCTGTAAAATAGGACTCATCGGGTTTAACTATAGAATTGCTTGGAGGATTTCGTGGCATAGAGTATTTAAGGCATATGTTAATTGTTCAATAAATGGATTGTTGTGGTTGCTGTTCTGAAAGCCACCAATGGTCTTTTAGTGTGGCACAATCCTCAGGCCCCATGGGCACAGAACATAGAAGAATGCAGAATCCTGATACTCAGATTCTTTTTCATCTAATAACTTGAATTTAATCAGTTTCTACCCACCAATCTCCTTTTCTCTCTCCCTGCATTGAGTCATACTCCCTTCAAAGGATGATCAGAGGTGCTAGTTAGTCTCAGGTTTTTTTTAATCATGTATAATCCATCATCCTAAAATGCATCTTAGTATTTTTGCATTTTTTAAATTTGGTAATAGAAATGTCTTGGCTCCTTTTGGGTAAGAATAAAGAAAACATGTTTTCACCTTAAACCAATCTTGATTCAGGTGTTCATCAAGTGTGTAGTTTAAGCTCTCTGTAGAGATATAATCTCCCCAGAGAGCTTAGAACATGCAAGAATCCAAAACAGACCATCACAACACACAAAGCCCTTAATTAATACTGAAGGAATCTAATCAAGTTTTATTTTTAATTGAACTTGTTGATGTTTAGCATCCTGATGTCAGACAGCATGCCTACCTCAAAGGTTATCAATTCCATATAAGGATCTCCAATGAGAATATCTTAGACAAAAAAAAAAGGATTCTTTTACTTACAAATATGTTCAGAGACTGTGAAGAGGGTACAAATAAACACCTAAATTGTTGTGGAATAATAGTTGAAGATGTGCTGCATTTGTTTATGTGGTAGAACATTTGTTTAATGATGCAAAGATGTGTTGTATTCTTCTATGAAGCATTTGTTTAACTGTGTGAAGCTGTGTTACTTTGCCTATCTAAAACACCTAATTGATCTTATAAACAGCTCAATGGCCAGTAGCTACACAGGAAAAAGGAAAGATAGGGCTGATAGGCAGAGAGAATAAATAAGAGGAAAAATCTGGGAAGAAAAGATGGAGGAGTGAGAAAAGGAAGAGAGGAGAATGCAAGGAGCCAGTCCCCCACCACCCAGCCAGATACAGAATAAGAAAGGTACATGGAAATAGAAAAAGATTAAACCCAAGAGACAAAAGGTAGATAATTTAAGTTAAGAAAAGTTGGCGAGAAATAAGCAAAGCTAAAACCATGCATTCACAAGAAAGAACAAACCTCTGTATATTTATTTGGGAGTTTTGGGACCCCCAAAGAGCCAACGAGTCAAAGAGTAAAAAAGACCAATAAATACCACTAAACAAAAAACACCATTAAACCAAGAAGGTGAGATAAATCCTTCATTGACTTTGGAGATAATACAAGCATCTGAATAAAAATAAGAAAGACAATTTAGTAAAACTGAAGTAAAGAAGAGAAACAATGAAGAAAATGCAAATATAAATGAAACTGGAAATAAAAAGTTCAGCAAGTTCACTACAAAACACAGTGGAAGGCCTGACCTGGAGAATGGGCATTCAGAAAACAGACTATCAGGGATTATAAACAAATTAGAGGAATTAGATCATTTAGTCAAAGAAAATAATTTTTTATTCTTATGTGTAACACATGAGATCTTTGGGATACCAAGAAAAGATTAAGCTTTTTACTTATGGGCACTGGAGAAAGAAAAGAAAGAATTCTATGCTAAAGGCATAGAAAATATTTGCAACAAAACCAAAGAAGAAAATAACCCAAATATAGTGAAAGAGATGCATATCCAGATATGAGACATAAAAAAGACCAAATAGGCAAGATCAGAAAAGAAGCACTCTCTGTCATATTATAATTAAAACACTAAATACACAGAACAAAGAAAATGAATTAAATGTTTTAAGAGAGGACTGCCAACTCAAATACAAACAAAGCTACATCCAGATACAGCAGAATAAACTCTTACTTTTCAATGGAAACCTTAAAAGCCAGAAAGGCTTGGAATCATGTATTTGAA